>JANHFN010004236.1:331976-342167 GCA_032468175.1 Toxicocalamus goodenoughensis
TATCTATCTATCTATCTATCTATCTATCTATCTATCTATCTATCTATCTATCTATCTAATCTATCTATCTATCTATCATCTTATGTATCATCTATCTTATGTATCATCTATCTATTTATCTATCTATTCTCTTTTTAAAAAATCTTTGACTATGTCTTACATTGGACAGTTGGAAATGAACAATCCCAAATAAAGGGTTTTTGAGGTTTATGTGTTTCTTCAAAGAAATCAGCAATTTGCCCAAAGGATAACGATACAATTTGACTCCCTTTAATTAGGAGAACATAATCTCAAATGCTTCTCCTAGCACCCCCACAATTTATGGATGTCAGGTATAACTGCTGGTGGAGGATGTGGAAAAGATCAGGCTTCCTGCCGAGCACCTCGACTGGTACCAGGGAGGGACCTGTCCTGTGAGGTGCTGAGTCTGCTGAAGTGCTCTGGATACCTTTTGATTTCCGTCAGGAGCCAGGATAGCTCAGCACCTTGAAGGATTGAGCTGTAACTGAGATGCTGACACAGGCTCAGATACTGACGATCCCAAGTAGCACTAATTAAAGGCTGTCCGGCTGTGCTTTCTGTTGAGCCGTTGGCTCTCGTGGGTGACAGGAAACAGCCTGGGATCTGTCTGCAGAATGACATAACAAAGAGGGGAGGAGGAAGAGGTGGGAGAGAACGGTTGGTATAAAGAGATCTAAACTAGATTAAGCTTGCTCCATCTTGTGAATATGTAATTTGAGATTTAAAGTGGGGACTTTATTTTCCCATTGCGTTCATTGTGCTTGTTGATTTTGGCTCTTCTGGATACGTCTGCTCTTGTGTGATAAATGTAAAATTGGTATGCTTCAGTTATCCCTTTCTAACAGGGAATAGTCCTGATTTTCTGGTTTCTGATAAATCATTGTGCCTATGTTTGTCTTTTTTCTTGGTAAGAGGTGCCAGGTTAGGGCCATTTTTTTTCAGACTGTTGCACCCTTCTCCACTTTTCTGAAACTTAACCTCTTTAAGATGCTTGTAAATGAAAGCCTGTTGTTCCTATCACATTTCCTGGAAGTAAAACCCAGAGCCTCCCTGGCACCTATTTTGGGATTCACTTACATAGGAATGTGCTGCAAAACACTACAGAATGCACAAACTCTTGTTTAGAAAGCTACAGCTGGTGAGCTTTTACTCTGAACATGTTCTACGACAACTGTGTTTTCCTAGCTTATCTTTATTCAAAGGAATGAACACCCTTCTTTCTTTTCAATCAGTTTGGGACAGGCTATTGTTGAGTAAATTAACGTAGCACACCATACAGAGACAGGCTTTCAGTCATGGTGTTAAGGAGGAGAATGGGGTCTCATCATCAGCAGACAATTCTCGGTGTGAGAATGTGTGGAACATCAATAGCTCAGGACTGCTTATTCCCATCTGGGAAATCTTAGAAGATAGCTCTGCCAAATCCAGTGCCTTACAAATATATTGGCTTTCAACTTTTGTAATACTAATTAGCATATGCAGGCTGGGAATTATGGTAGCTCAAGGTATTTGGAGGGCACAAAATCTGGGAAGGATATTTGAAAGCGTTTACATTCCTCAGAAATACAGGGTAGCCAAAGTAAGGTACGCACGTGTGCATAGGACGTCATTGTTAGAAATGAAATTATGTTCTGATTTTTAAAATATATATGTAAATTAATGAATGGAGCTGGCATTGGAATAAATCTTTTTCCCAGTTTCACCAATCAAATTGGCTTCAATTAACATGTTATCAGTAGAAGCTGCTTTCTCAATCTATATCTGAAGTTTACTTTGGACTAAAGAGAGAGTGCTTGTCTTCTTGTAGTGGTCACATAAGGAATGTTGCCTGCAAAACTATATGAAGATGTTCCTAGAGATGTAGGAGAGTGATCTTTACTTTTCAGGGGGAAAAAACAAAACAAAACAAAAAAACAAATCAAAATGAAACCAAAAAAACCATAAGAGTTTCTGCAAGTGTATAACTTACTCAGAGTACTCACTCTGAATGCAGATCTCATCAACTTCTCTCAATAAACTTTGCATTTTCCCACCACGTTTAATAGAAAAAGAATGCATTAAAAATGAAAATATGGAAAAACTGCTTTATACTTTTTGAATGGTAGCTCCAGGACTCCTCTACCAGCTTTATCCAGAAGGTAAACAACTTTTGGTTTCAAATAAATGATAGCCCAATAGCACAGCCATAGCCACAGCCAGTGTCAGGTGCAAAGAACCAGGACTGTTCCTGTAGGTTATAGCATCAAGATTTATTGAAACCTATACATGAGAATTTGGCCAACTAACGTTCAGCACAAATTAGCACTAGATAAGGATCGATGGAATTCAAGGAGGGGGGGAGTAGGACTTGGATCTCTTGTGGCCATGCAATGCCTCTAAACTGATGGTACATTTAACTCTGCCCCCCCAGCTCTGCCTGTTGTTCTCCTACAGCCAATTGTACAAGTGCACAATCACAGGCAGCAGAATTTGAGATTATAATGAGAGAAGAATCTAAGAAGAAGAAAAAAAGCCTTCTTTTCACCTGTGTCACTGGTAAAGGGAGTGAAATGAATTGAGTAGAAATGGAGAAATATGCCATTGGCAGTTTCTCTCACTTTCTCATTTTGGAAAGCCTGTTTAGTTCACTGAGTTTGATATTTGTATTTTCTAAGTTGAAGTAAAATTTTAAGTAGTGTCAATTTCCTTTAAACAGGAGTATTTTTGGTGGGCATATTTTTTTCAAACGAAGTACTTAATGCAATGCATTTTTATACATTGTTTTCATGAATATATGCATTTTGAACTTTCATGTACGTTTTAATTTGGTAAACTGCAAAATATGTAACAGTGTAAAATTTGAAAGTTAATTATGTTTTGAATTGTATATTTGGGTTTTTAAAAGTGAAATTATATAAGTTTACATGCAACTGGTCCTGAAGTTCTAAGCATATGTTTGAATGAGTTCTCTGGCAAAGTAAGTGTATAAACAGTCACATACCTGCCACTGATAAGCCACGTCTAATTCCTTTGCTATCATCACTCATTCCTCTCTTGATTCAGCACAGACTAATGGTGACAGCTACAGAAGGTCTCTGCACTCACCTTCCTACATAAATGAAATACAAGCACATGCCAATGATATGCCAAGTCCCATGGATACTTTTAAAGCCTGCCATTACTTGATACTAAATTGTTGACAGCTTGGAACAACATGATTCTGTCCTGCTTCTAAGACTGGTAGTAAACACCTATCTACTGGAATGCCAGCTTGAAAAAACCCGATCTATGCCAATCTTTTTGATACTTGAAAAAAATAATAATGCTATAAGTTGTATGCAATCTGATGTAGATATCAAAGCAACCGCCATTTCAAAAATCTTGTGATCCACGCAATACTAATGGCGTCCCACAAAAAGTGGAGCAAAACAATCTGTTTAGAAGTGGGCACTCATCATGAAATTCAAGACAGCATGACAGAAAAAGCCAAAGATGGTTGAGCGTACAGCAGTACTACCTCCTGGTTGTTATTGTGTATCTCAAATGCTGTCTGGCTCACAGCAGCTTCATCTTTCCTACAGTGGTATCATTTAATTGTAAGGCAAAGATCAGAGGTCTTTAACTCTTTAACCGAATCCCAATGTCTGCCAAATTCAATCGCTGTCATTCCTTTAGAAAAAGACAGTGCAAGATGTGTTTTCTGATCTAATTTTACAGAAAAGAGGCACAATTTACATACCGTTTATTTAGTTATGTCTCCAAAATCAATACCTTTGTCTGTAGCTCTTTTATTTAAAATACATCATGACATGGCATACCACTATATAAATGAATGTTGCTCAGCCCACACGTGGCTAATGTTTTCATCTGGCAAGCATTTTCCCTTAGAAAAAAAGTTGTAGAATTTAATAGAAAAACCCAAATGTGTATTAATATTGGATTCTTAGAAAATAGGCTTTTAAAAAGATATATAAAAACAACATTTCTAAAATTATAAATATTGTTTGCAAAGGTCAGTCATTTACCCAGGACTATTTTCCAAATGGAGAACATATTTCAAGGAGAAATAATAGACGAGATAAGTTTAAGAGTAAAAAAAGAAAGAAAAAGAAAAATGTTGTTCAATAGAAATGTTGATTGTCATAAGAAAAAGCATGACAAGCAGCTTCCCATCCCTCCTTTCCCCAAACATCGCCCCAGCATCTTTTAAGTAGACTTCAAATGTTTAAATAATTATAGGATAAAGATAATGCCTATGGTATAAGCATACCCTGTTTTACACCATTGGTGTCAGAAAAGCTGCTCTTTCGTGAGTCAATGCTTGTGAATGTGGCCCATGAAATAAATTCCTTCTGTGTACGCAAAGGATTGGATTATGATGAGAGGGTACAACAGTCCTTTGCAGTCCAGCTGGTGTCCAATGATTGTATTAAGAGTTGAAGTGAATGTGACTTTTTTTTCTCTCTCTCTTTCTAGTGCTTATGCTGGCACAAGCAAATGCAGCCCAACACTGCAGAAGGTGTCATTAAAGCTCTGGTTTTGAAATGTCATAATATTTGGAGACATGGAAGTTAATAATGATTTTGGATGATTTAATTTGACATTATTATTATTAGCATTTGAAGTTGCCGGGTAGAGCTCTGCCTGTCAGATGATATTCTATAAGCTGTTTTATCTTCAGGAATGAATGTTAAAACCTGTACCAGCTCTATAGGGCTTTGCCACTCCTCTTTTCTGCCCCTGTTTGGTTGGATGTGTAGGTCCGCCTGCATTATCACAAGGGCACTTATGCCTGTCCTAGATACATGGCGGATACACAAAGAGCATTGTGTATAAGCTCTCACGTACCAGCAGGCCAGGTCTTATCATCCTGACCATGACAGAACAAAATGATGTATTGCAAGTTATTTAATTCTATTTCCATTCTGCACTTTCAGTATTTTAAATACTTTTAGTGTGGCTGGTTTTTTTTAATTATTATTATTTTAATCAATACAAATGGCATAATCGTAAAAGCAAGAGTAGCAACTGTGACGTTCAAACATACATTATCAGAGTCTGATTAAAAACAGTTCTAAGAGCAATCCTATATACATTTGCCTGAGAGTCAGCGCAATTGAAAATAATATAACTTTCCTCTGAATTGGCACAATTAGGAGAGTTTTTAGGAGAGTAACTTTTATAATTCCTCTATATTCTTTCTAACTTTTGGAACGGATAGGGTTTTTTATTTTATTCCTAGTGCTCAAAAATGAATCAGAAGTCTCTGCCTTGACTAATGCCTACCTCTCTTAGTGTCCTCTGTGTCCAAGGGCTGCCAATCAGAATGATTGAATAGAGTTAAATTGAATTTTTTTTCCTTGTGGTGATCTAAACCTTCTATTCCTCCAGAGGAGAAGAGTTCATAACATTGTAGTGATCCTTTCTAAAACTATAAAAGGTTTACTTCCACTTTATCTTTATAAAATATAATCGGTATACTGTATATATTCCCACACATGTCTCGTTGAAGATACTAAAATAGTACATGGAGAAGCTCTTAAGAACATTGAACTTATTGCACCTATTTCTTTTCTTTTTAAAATTTTAATTATGGCCAAAACAACTTAAATTAAAATCTTTTTTTTTTTTTGCTTTTCCCTTGGTTATCTGAACAAGAAACTGTATTCACAGGGGATACCTACTAACGGCTAAATAAACAGTCTTCTACCTGAAATAATTTAAGTGCCTGAGTTCACACAACACTCTACACAATAAATTAATTATATGAACTGGACAATCACAACCAGCAGTTTATGTGAACCTAGTCCTGTGGAACCTAGTACAGTGTGCCTATTTAGAAAACAGGGTTTTTTCTGGTCTATGGCAGTAATAAAATGTTGATTTGATTTGAAAACAGAGTTAAGTGAATAAACCATGGTTCACCATTCAACCTGGCACCCAAAAATAACCAGTGTCTGAGCTTTATAATTCCACGGGTTCTTCATTTGGGTCAAGTATTAAAGGCATGTTAAAGTTGGAAAGATGTAGCTATTTCTCAGCTCCATTTTCAGACCTTCAGAACAGTAGGCAGCTTCACAAATCCTATTTGTTCTACAAACCTGTGCCCTTTTAAACTAAGCAGAAGCCAAAAAGATTGTGTGTGATTTTCCGTACATACTGGTTAAGCCATAAAACTGTTGGATTAAGCAGAGACAAAAAACCCGGAAAAACAAATCATACAGAGATGCTCTGAGTCAAGGATTTTTATAGATCCAGGAGGATTCCCATTGGTCATTTTTGTCACCTGACATCCTATTTCCTACACTGTCCTCTGGCCATTCATAGTAGGGAGGGAACAGGATGAGCAGACCAGCAGCTCCCTCTTCTGGCAAGATGTGCACAAAAAACATAACAATGGCTTTTGGAGTGCCTTGTTCAAAACCTCCAGTGTCTTCTGTTAGCACAGTGGGAAATGTGTAAGAAGAGGCCTCTGCTAGGCAGATGTGCTGATCCTAAACTTACAAGTTTCTGTGGAATCGTGTGACACTTACAATGCAATGTTGCATCTCCCAACGTTCCCTGGGATATGCATAGCGTGGGTAAGTTGTACCGGGGGCTTTGCTGAGGTAGGTGACTTAGCATTAATGAAGTAGGGGAGGGAAGAGGGGAGCATTAAGTGTCTTAACACCACCTATCCAAGTTCTAGAATGTTTTTTTTTAGGCAGAATTCCATTAATTAATTTTCAATTAAGTTTCTTAAGCAAGTTCTATTTTTTTATTTGTTCTAAAAAATTTTCTGCCTTTGGAAGCAATGTGAAGACTAGGAAGATGATAAAGCAGTATAAAATGCTTTTGCATTTGCTACATGCAACACACATCCTATTGGCTGATCGTTGTGTGGCAGAGAGCTGCTTAGACGAGAGGTGCTTAGATGAGTTCCTCAGGGGTGGGCTTCAAAAATTTTAGCAAAGGGTTCTCTGCCCGGTTGCTGGGTGGGCGTGGCCTAGCCGGCCTCCTGCACTATGGTGGGGCCCTCCCCGGGCTCCGGAGGCTTTCCTAGAACCTCATGGAGGGTGAAAATGGCCTCCCTGGGCTCCAGAGGCTCTCTGGAAGCTGGAAACAGGCCCATTTCCAGCCTTCCCAAACTTCCAGTAGGCCCATTTTTCACCTTTCCCGAGCTTTCATGCGCGCGCATGAAATGGATATATTATCTATATCCAAAACAGGCCACGTGGGGACTCCTGGGATGGGGTGGAGTGGGCAGGGCCAGTCAGGAGTGGGATTTGGGGGTTCTCCAAACTGCACAGAATCTTAGCTAGGGGCTCTCCTGAACTCCTGCAAATCCCCAGCATCCCACCTTTGGCATTTATTTATTTATTTATTTATTTATTTATATTTGTTTATATTTATTTATTTATTTATTTATTTGATTTGTCAATTACTTAGAAGATAATTATAAGTATATACATAGTTATGAATACATAAAATGGGTACATATAAGAAAAATAAAAGAAACAGTAGGACAGGGACGGTAGGCACATTGGTGCGCTTATGCACGCCCCCTACAGAACTCTTAGGAAAGGGATGAGGTTAATAGTAGACAGTCTAAGGTTAAAGTTTTTGGAGTTTGGGGAAGAAACCACAGAGTCAGGTAGAGTATTCCATACATTGACCATTCTGTTGGTGAATTTGTATTTCCTGCAATCAAGTTTGGTGCAGTTAACCTTGAGTTAGTATCTATTGTGTGCTCTTGTGTTGTTATGGTTATAGCTGAAGTATTCATTGACAGGTAAGTCATTGCAATGTATGATTTTATAAAGCATACTTAGATCAGACCAAAGACGGTGTAATTCTAGGTTTTCTAGAATTTCAAGTCTGGTGGCATAAGGTATTCTACAATGAGTAGAGGAATGGAGAACTCTTTTTGTGAAATATTTCTGGAATTTCTCAACTGTTCTAATATCAGATACGGGTTCCAGACTAATGAGCTGTATTTGGGTATTGGTCTAGCAAATGTTTTGTATGCTCTAGTTAGTAGTGTGATATTACCAGAGAAAAAGCTACGTAGGACTAGGTTAACAACTCTGAATGCCTTTTTGGCTATGTAGTTACTTAGATCATTAGAGATGAGTATTCCAAGGTCCTTGACAGATCATCAACAAGGTCTTGACTATTCAGCTTGTATTTTATTTTCTGATTTATTTTCTATTTTTTTTTGCCAATATGTAAGACAGAGCATTTATTTGTTAAGATTGCAAGTTGCCATTTGTTTGACCATTCTGATACATAGTCAAGATCTTTTTGAAGGATAGCAGTATTGTCTGTGGTATTGAACAGCTTTACATCATCAGCGAAAAGAACGCAGTTGCTCTTAATATTTTCACAAATAACTCAAGACGGCGAACATATCCAACATAATTTCTTCCTCCTATTTTTCCCACAGCAACAACCCTGTGAGATGAGTTGTGCAGAAAGAGAGGCACTGTCCCAAGGTCTTCCAACTGGTTTTCATGGCTAAGGCAGGACTTACTGTTGGAATACATGTTGGAATGTATTTTGCACTGCAACAACTACAACAAGTATTCAGCCAGTAGATGGCAGTGTTTACAAGTTTGGATCTATGGTATACACTCTATGTTCTTTTGCTCTAAAGTAGAATTTTTGTTTCCTCTTACAGTTAAACAGTTGAGCAGGAAAGCACATGGTGACTGTACTCTTTGTTTTTCTGTGGTGCTATATATAAACAAAATTTCTAACATGAACTCACAGTCTCTTGCTTTCTAGATGAGAGTGTCTTAAGTACTAAACCAAACTGAGGATTTTCCATATTCATGGAGGATTAGTCTAGGAAGAGCTGTGAGTCATTATAGATGATACGATGAATGAACAGTAAGCAATCATGGAATGACTGGGGCCTATAACAATGAATTAGTGGCTTGCAAAATCCTCTCAAGTAGAGAAGATTAAATTTTTCATTCTCCTTTTTGTTTAAAGTTCAAAGGAATCTTAAAAGGCAAAATTGGACCCTTTGGGGCATTTCTGTCCCACACATGTGGGGGCCTACCTCCCATCTTGCTGGCTCCCCACAGGTCTTCTGCCTGCTTCCCACTCTGCTGGGGGGGCCCATATGGGAGGGGTGAGGCAGGATCAGGAAGGGGAACCAACCGATCCACCCTGCGGCCTCCATATAGTAGAGAGAACTAATTTTAAACGTATATCCAGTTTTGAAATGCTGAGAGATATTCCAGCTGATGCTGTTTCTAATTTTTCTTACTAGAGGGTGGTGAGACCATATTATAAGCTTTGTGGGATCTCTGGAGAAAAGGCTTGATAGAATCATAATAAAAATTGGATTGTGGCTCCAAATAAAATTGCAATTACTTCATTTTGTGTAAGTCACAACACTCAACCTTCATTTTGTCATCTTATTGTTTTAATCAGTAAGCTGTCAACATTTTTTTAAAGCACTTTATTTTAATGAACAGCATTTTATTAGCTAAGTTGATCACATCAAATAGCACAAGGTATTTTTTTGGGCCAAAAACAAAAAAGGGGAAAAGTTACAGACGTCATTTCTGGCGTGGGCTTTAAGCTGCTGGATTGCATCCTTTTGCAGCTGACGACCAGAAAACTGTTAACAGATGCAGCCACTCTTGTATCATCGCAAACATTAGGGTGTGTGCAAACTGACAAAACACTGAAATTAATTAGGCTTGAATTCTTTTATTTGGCAAAATGTTATCTCCTCTGGTCACGCAGAAGGATGTGTGCATTTCCTTCTGACTAGCACAGGAAAAGTCAAATCTATCTGATCGACTGAAAAGCTTTTATCGCAATCTCTCGTGCTGAAAGATTGAAACGGCCCCTTTGGCTGCAGCAAATAACTATCATACAACTTGTTGAAATGCTTTAGACAATTTCAATTCTTCTAGTCCATCCCATGCTCAAGCAGGAGGACCTATTCCAGGCAAATGGCTGTCCAATCTCTTCTTAAAAAGCCTCCAGTGCTGGAGCATCCACAACTTCTGGAGGCAAGTTGTTCCACTGATTAATTGCTCTTTTTTTATGTATACTGAGAGCATTTGCACCAAGACAAATTCCTTGTGTGTCCAATCACACTTAGGCAATAAATAATTCTATTCTGTTCTATTCTATTCTATTCTATTCTATTCTATTCTATTCTATTCTATTCTATTCTATTCTATTCTA
>JANHFN010004236.1:345369-361344 GCA_032468175.1 Toxicocalamus goodenoughensis
GTTCCGGGTGCCCCCAGGGTAAGAAAACCCCCACCCACCTGTAGCAGCTACGGGCTCAATTCGGGGCTCCACACCGAGTCCCGGAGCACCCGAAGAGCCCGCCGCCATCTTGCTCCATGCCCCGCCCATTGCTCCATGCCCCGCCCATTATAGAAAGTAAATGTTTTATTTATTTCTTTTTTAAACTTGGTGGGAAATATCTGGCTCTTCAAAACATTGGTGAATTATAATTCTCACTAAGTTTGTGAATATCTAGAAGTATCATCCTTCACATATAGTCCAAGCCCCAGACCCATGATAGCGAACCTATGGCACACATGCCACACAGAGCCATTTGTGCGGGCATGCGAACTCCAGCCAAACTTACCAGCACTGTGCTTGTGTGCACCTCCCAGCTAATTTTCAGCTTGTTTGAGGCCGTTTTTGTCCTCCTGGAGGCTCAGGAGAAGCCTCTGCAACCTTAGGAGGCCGAAAAACAGGCCTTCTAGAAATACTGAAGTGCCAAAATGGGCCCGTTTTCATCCTCCAGAGCTCCAGAGGCTTCCCTCAAGCCTCTGGGAGGGCGAAAACAGCCTTCCCTGGGTTCCAGAGGCCCTCCAGATGCTGAAAACAGGCACTTCCGCTATTTCTAGAAGGCCCATTTTCGGCCTCCCAAGGCTGTAGAGGCTTTGCTCGAGCCTCCGGGAGGGCAAAAATGGCCTCAAACGGGCCAAAAATCAGCTGGGAGGTGCACACATGCGCAGTGCAGATAAGGGGGGGTGAGGGTGTTGGGCACACATGTGCGGGGGGGAGTGCTTTTGGCACACCACAACAAAAAGGTTCACCATCACTGCCCCATACCAAAGCTACTTAAGTCTTGTATTAGTAGTATGGTTTGAGGATGCCAGTGAAGACAAATATATATTTAAGAGGATTTTTTTCACATATTTAATTGGAATTAGTTCAGTATAAAAGTTAATATATTTGGTACCCTTTCTGATCTTCCTTGGAACTCACAGTAGCATTCAATAGCATCAATCGCTGTGCCTTCATGATTGCCTACTAAGATTAGGAATAGAAGACATAGACAATTTCAGTCAGTAGGAGGAAGAGAGGTAAATCCAGCATTGTGAGATGTTGCAGGGCTCAGGACTCTCTCCCTGCTTTTTAATATTCGCCTGGAGCACCAGGAGATGTCATTCACTGCATTGGGTAAGATACTACCAGTATGTTGATGATACATACATCTCTATCTGTAGATTCAAATAGAACTCTAAAAAAAAATAATGATCTCTCTAGGCTCACAACTACTGCTACATAGGGAGGTGGAAGATATGATCTTTGCCCAGATGTGGGCAATGATGACCCACTTCATTTTTAGCGCCTGTATAACTACTGCAAAACATAGTATATAAGGTTTCCTTTGAACATAGCATGGAAAATGTAATTTCTACAACATACAACAGCCCATATAATGCTAATGTTGCAACCTCTGCATAGATTACCAATGGGCTTCTGCACTATATTTCCAAGTCTTTTGGCATATAAAGCCTCATGTGGTTCATTATGTGTGGAAACTATAACCATCCATCTAATTTGCATATAATGTGTGAGAGTGTCAATCCTTCAAGTAGAGGCCATAGGGCAGGGCTGTCAAACTCCTGGCCTGCGGGCCGGATGTGTCACGCATTGACCATACCCACACTCAGTTTAGTGAAGGGAAAAAACTCCCGATACGTCACATGATGCTGCCATGACGATGTGAATTTGACACCCTTCCATAGGGAGTCTAGAGTTGTGCTTTATTGACTCTTGCATATCTGTTTGTGTTGTACCTCCTTTGTATCCCACCAGATCAGGGAGGAGCCCGCCTGAGCTTCTTCCAAAATATGATTTTGCTTTCTATGAGTAAAGAGATGTTTCTTATGTAACAGTTCTTTCCTACTTCTCTCAGGATCATCTTCCCGATTGTCACCAGAGTGGTAAGGCAAGAGATTGGGGAGAAATCAGTTGTCCCTGGGGTGACCCTTACATCTGAAATAGTTTGCTCTCCAAGATCTAAAAAGCACCATCCCTTCAGTGAAAACAGATATTTAGAGTAGCTTTTTATATTCAATCTGTTGTCATGAATTGCATGAGGTTTACCATTTTAGATGTTTTTAATTATATGTTTTATTGCATACTGCCTGGAACCAAGTAGAAGTATGATAGCTTAATAATAAATGAATGAATAAATAGGTTCATTTGATGATGGGACAGTATCTGAATAGAGGTTTATAAACCTACCATGTGAGAAAACCTTATGAAATTGCATTCTATAAACTCAAACTATTTGTCAATTTAATATTGCTTAGTCTGACTGGTAAGGTTTGATAAATATCAGAGATATTTTTTAAATGGTGTAGAACTGAAGATATTTGCTAAAAGTTGAAACTGTATAGTTCTCTTGAAAGCTGAAAATATATATACAATTATTGCAATTTTTTAAATATAAAATATAAATTGAAACTTCAGTTTCTGGTTAAAATTTTAAACAGATCATAATTTCTTGAGTATTTTGTAGGACAGTTTAAAGAAAAGACTACCTTATCAGGTATCTAGATATCTTTATTCACTGTGTAATCTAACTGTATATTACAAGCAAGCAAATCACATAATTCATTCATTCTGAAATAAAGTGCTGTTTCATCAGTATGAATCCATTGACATGAATGGATCTTTTATTAAATTAAATTAACAGTGCATTGGGGTATGTTAGTGGTAATCAGTTATCTTTCCATAGCTAGAAATCAGGTTAGTTAGTTTTATTTATATTCCCAAAAGGCAATAAAGACCTTATGTCTTATTTTAAAAGTACCAAGTAATTACATCTATTCTGTAGCCTACTGCTGTTTTTATTTCTCAATATTTCCTTTGTTAGATTAATATACAGTAGTATAAAATCTTCTCTTATAAATAAATAAAAAGCAATTAAGTCTAAGAAAAAGATCATGGAAAAGGTACATATTTGTGGCTATATTTTTATTCAGGAATGCTTCATTGACTTCCCTTTTGCTTTTCCATCTCCCTCATATTTCAAACATTATTTACATATCATGTAAAGTGCAAATTTACTGGTGTTGTTATTATTTTCATCATCTAATTTGATTCAAAAGCAAGAAGATAAAGACTAAGTAGCTACAGGAGAAGACATTGTAAAAAGTGCTGATGATATAGATATCAATTTATCAACTGATTAATGGTTGTAATGTTTATTTTATATTATTAACCAACATCATCTGGAGAAGGAGCATGGTTTTCAGATAAATGAACCTGACTAAAGCAGATCTGTAAAACTATAAATGCAGAGTTTGCCTATACAATATTTGGAATGTAGAGTGAAAGAAATCCAGTGTTTTATAACGTTATGGGAATGAAATACATTTTAAAGAGAGATGAATGCAGATGATGGAGAGATGAATGGAGCGGGAGTTGCAAAATATTAGTTACTGCAATGTACACAAGCTAGCTCTATAAAAATTGGGAAAAATAGCATGTGGAAATTTAATAAGGTTTTAATTAGGCAGATCCTCAATCATCCAGATCATGGTTGTCCCAAAAGGCAACTTTTAAGGGATCAGACTGGGGCTGGTCTGCATTCAGCCAGCTCTACAGTTGTGGTCAACCCAGAGAGGAAACTGTCTGTATTGTGGTGATCGTGCAAACGATGTTGGTTCAAGGTAGAGACAGGAAGAGATTGAGGCCTTGAAAGCATCTGGATCTATCTCGGTGGCTGGGAGAGGGCAACCCACCAAGACCCTGATGATTGGGAAAAAGGAAAAATGTGAAGAGAAACCCATGGGAGAAACGGGCAGCCACCAGTGAAAGACCTGAGTGGAACTGGAGAAACTAAAGGAAGAATGGATCACGGGGAGCCATAGCCTGGGAGGTACATCTTGCTGACCAGCCAACTCCAGCCATGGCAAGAGAGGGGGTAACTACCTCTGCCACCAAATGGCAGCAACAGTGAGCTCCTCAACAACTGAAACTGCAACTGCAACCGCCCCAGCACCTGGCTCTGCAGCCCAGCCTCCATCGACTGCAGGAGAAGTACCAGCAAGGTAGAGATGATACAGGACATGAGCCCTGGGAATAAAGTTCAACCGAGGTTGGACTTTGAGGTTCTTCCTGGCACATGTTTAGGCATACATGAAACACTATGGTCCAGTAATAGCCACTGAAGGGGCTAAGGTGCAGTGCGTGACTATGGCGTTAAAGGGGCCACAGTTGAATGGATCATCATTCATCATCCATAACAATGATGCCCTGAAGCTGAGAAACTTTGATCGCTTCATATCTGTACTTTGGAAGCACTTTGAAGACCCTCTAGCCAATTGGAAAGCCAGGATCACATAAAAACCATCAGCCAAGGGTGCAAGAGGATGACCAAGTACACCCAGGAGTTTTGCAATCTGGCCTGCCAACTGTCTACTGTCCAGAAGATCTCTGGATTAGATGCTTCTGAGATGGGCTAAGTGATGAGCTCTACAACACCTGCATTTGCAGAGCTGCCTCCGCAACATCCATGGCTGGTATATTCTAGCAGAGGAAGGAGAAATCAACCTGGCTCAATCAAAATACTGGCTGAGTCATGGATGGTGAAGATCCCTCCCCAAAAAAAGAAGTCTCAAAACCGGTGCCACGGAAGCAGAGCCCATGTTGACAATCCATTGGCTGTTTCAAGGGTGAGGAGGAGGTTTCCAACTCCCAAGCTGCATGACCAGCCCAGAAGGTGGCTCAGGGTCCTGCCAAAAAACCCAGCAAAACCACAACAGTGACCCTGTGAAACCACCCTGAAATCATGGCAGAGGTCAGGCCTTGAATTTGATATCCCTGGGCTAAACTATTAATACAGCATACTCTATGGGCTGCACACTGCTCCAGAAAAGAATAATTTCAGATCATGGAGTTCAGTTCACATTGCAGCTTTGGCAGGAGTTTCTAAAACCTTTGGGGACTACTCCTTGCAGCATCTGACTACTAATGGGAGGGGGGGTTGCCAACAGCATCCTGAAGCATGATCTCAGTTGCTATATTAATTACCAACAGGGCAATTGGATTGACCTCCTCCCTTTTGTGGAGGTTGCCTACATTAAGTGCACAGAATCACTGGGTTCACTCCAGAGGTGGTATTCAACCGGTTCACACCTACTCGGGCGAACCAGTAGTGGTTATTTGGCATTGGTCGCAGAACCAGTGGCAACCCTTGGCTGGCCACGCCCCCAACCCGATCACTTGTGATCGCTTTCCTAGCTTTCCGTTCCTCACGTCCTCTTTCTCCCCGGGAGAAAGGAAGAAAGGCATGGATGCTGCAAGTATCACTTTCCCTGTGTGAGTTAAAGTGCTGGAGTGAGAAGGAGTGTGGTCTGACAGAGGGGGTGTGCATGAATCAAGCCTTGGAGCATTTCTGCAATGTAAAAGAAAAGCATTTTGGAAGCAGATCCTTTAAAAACTTCTCCAAGGGAGAACATTCGTCCCTTCAAAACTGCTGGGATCCAACAAAAGCTTACGTGAGAGGTTTAACTATTGGCTATAGTATTAAAAAGAATAAAGAAAAAAGGCAACAACAAAATGTGTGGAGAGAGAAACTTAAAAATTTAGAAGTAAGTAGACAAATTGATCCAAATAATCAAAACACTAGTAAAGAAATAGATTTGGTAAAACATAAGATAAATTTAAGTATGCAGGAAGACCTGGCCCGAAATGTTAAATTAGTAAAACAAAATTATTTTGAAAATGCAAACAAGCAAGGGAGATGGTTAGCCCATAAAATAAAAAAAGAACAAGGAAAAAGAATGATTGTAGCTCTCCAAGATTAAGAAGGGAAAGTATGTATTCAGGCTAAGGAAAAGAAAGATATTGCTAAGGACTTTTTTACAAATCTATACCATCAAGAAGAAGTACCAGAAGAACTTATTAACCAATATTTGAAGGGAAAAAAATTACCAGAAATTACAGATGAAGAGAAATGTATTTTAAATAACAAAATATCCACAGAAAAAATTAGAAAGGCAATTGGAGCCCAAAAACTAAATAAAACCCCGGGCCCGGATGGAATTTCGTCTGAATTCTATAAGGAGTTTCAAGAGTTATGGAGGAATTAATGACAGACCTATATAATGAAGCCATGGATAATGCTAATATACCAAAGTCATGTACATATAACCCTTATTCACAAAAAGCAATCGGACCCACAAAAAATTCAAAATTATAGGCCAATATCACTTTTAAACGTAGATTATAAGATTTTGGCCACAATATTGGCGGAAAGATTAAAGAAACTATTAAATAGGATTATTCATACTGACCAGAATGGGTTTCTGTCATATAGACAAATGAAGACAAATGTAAGAATAATTATGGATGTTTTAGAATTCTATGAAGTACACACAACTAAAAAAATGGCACTGATGTTTTTAGACGCTCAGAAGGCATTTGACAATTTGAATTGGAATTTTCTTATTAAACAACTGACAGGCATGAAATTTGGTGAAAATTCTTTAGGATTTATTAAAACAATATATAATACCCAAACTGCAAAAATTAATAAATGGGGAAAACACAGATAATATAAGGATAAATAAGGGTGTAAGACAAGGATGTCCCTTGGCTCCCCTACTTTATATATTAGCAGAAGAGACACTACTGGTACAAATCCGACAAAATCAAGAGATCAGGGGGTTAAAAGTTAAAAAAGAGGAGTACAAACTTCAAGCATTTGCTGACGATATGGCCTTTATAGTGGAAGATCCCCTGGAAACACCTATCTTGATGGAAATGAAAAGAAAAATGTAACCAATGCTCAATACCTGCTGCAAAATGTATATGTGTATATTTGTTTATATGTTTGTTTGTTTCTTTTTAAATGTTTTAAATATATGAAACTTAAATAAACTTTATTTTTAAAATTAAAAAAAAAGAATGGTCTACCATGGTCATCTACTTTGCTGCATGATATGATGGCTTTACCATTATCAATAAAGTGAGCATGTGCTTCCAGCATCTTCCTCTATTACTGCAAGGCATGGTTGCCTGCTTGCCTTACCTGGGCAGCTGAGATGACTTTCACACCTTGGGTGATCCAGCTAAGAGTACCTATTCTTGGCATACACTTGACATTCTTTATTCATTCCTTCCACTATGAGTCAGCACAGCAGAAATTGTGGAGGGATGAGGAATGTTACCACTTTAAATTTTGCCAAACTACAACTCCTATTATTGAAGCCAACATGGCCAACGACAAAGAACTCTGTGCGTAGACACCAAGTTGCCATCTTCCAGAATACAATTACTTAACAAGAAATAGGTCTCAGTGTAGGACTCAGTGCTGGAGTAATCATATGCAGGATTGTGCTGAATATCCTGTTGAAACTGAACTGTGAACAGTTTCCACTGAGTTTCGTGGGAATCACACATAGCCATATCCTGCAATCTTCCCAACCAAGCTGGACCCAAATGGGTTCATTTTAAACAAAATAAAATGAAATAATGTTTATTCTGTCAAGATTTGAAAACATGCAAAAATAAAATCAAATGATTGAGATAAAGTACTATCATAACAAGGAGTCCCTGTAATAAAAATGTAACATATGCTACTATAATTGTATGATAATTACTTGCACAAGTATAAATCTAAAATACTGCAGTCTATGAGGTAATACATTTCACTAGAAGCAAGATAACTAACCTGTAATAAACTTGAAGTGATGAATAAAACAGAATTGGTTATTCCTGTAACTAGTTATATGTATTATTTTCATTGAGGTAACATAGAATTTGGATGTCTGGCCTTCTGGGAATTTACATAAAAGGGTTTGAATATAAGCAGATCTAATTAATATGCCTGTAACAAAAGGGATTCCAAATCTTATATTAAGTCCTGCTCCCAGTTTACGAAGGGTTTCTTAAAAATGGAAATAACTCTAAAAATTGTGTCTATACATTTTTTACTTGCTATAGGTAATCCTTGACTTACAACTGGTTGTTTAGTAACCGTTTGAAGTTCCGATGACGTTCACCAGGTGGAACTACAACATTTACCTTCACTAAAGATAATGTTAGCTTTAGTTCAAACTTGCCTCCACTAACTACAAGGATGCATGTAATTTTATTGTCAACATTATGGAATAAGGCCCCAAACTTTGGACTTTCCGCTTTCATTACATGAGTGATTGTACACTTCTGCACACCACCTTAATGAGTATGAGTGGAACAATACCTTTTAAAAATTGGTATGATTGCATGCCACACTTTCACAGATTCATTAGAAAATATCAGATTACCAAAATCTATAAAACAAATGTTGCCTTGACTCATTTGGATACTTCAGAACAATTTTGTTGAGCAGTTTTTTTGTAGGAAGTAATAATTATTTGCAATTGCACTTTTGATTAACTGATACGTTAAGGTTTTTGGTGGGGTTTGGGAAAATATATATATATATTTGCTTTAGTGTTGTTTAATGTATATGTATGCATATGTTTTAAATTGCCAAATAAATATATAACTTAGTACTAATATAAAAAACACAATTTTAATTTTGTAGCTCTAATATATTGTAGTTTTGTAAACTTTTAAAATAAGATTGAGAACGCTTTTCTAAGTGGCAAAGGGCATAGGATAAGATACAAAACACTATTTGTCAACTTTTCTTTTATTCTTGTTTCATTTTTCCCCCTTCAGTGGCTTCTTTTTAATCTTCTCTGGTGCCAAATATTGGAGGATTACTGTGGGTAATTTCTAGTTTAGTTTGCTCCCAAGACGGTCCCATTTAGAGAGAGTAAATTTTACTCAATTCTGTAACAACACAGTAAATAATAGCTTAATGTTTATTTAGCAAACATCAGGAAAAATAAATATTTTTCTTTTTTTATAATTAACTGATGCAGGCAAAAATGAAGAGAAAGATGAGAACAGGTAACAAATGAAAATATGGAGGACTTAGTATTAACCATCTACGTTATTTATATCTATTTATATTTATAATAAGGGATGTGGTGGCTCAGTGGCTAAGGCGCTGAGCTTGTCAATCAGAAAGATCAACAGTTCGACAGTTCGAATCCTTAGCGCTGCACAACGGAGTGAGCTCCCGTTACTTGTCCCAGCTTCTGCCAACCTAGCAGTTCGAAAGCATGTAAAAATTCAAGTAGAAAAATAAGAACAACTTGGGTGGGAAGGTAACAGCACTCTGTGCACCTTCAGCATTTAATCATGCCGGCCACATGACCATGGAGACGTCTTCGGACAGTGCTAGCTCTTCACCTTTGTAATGGAGATGAGCAGCGCCCCCTAGAGCCAGAAACAGCTAGCACGTATGTGTGAGGGGAACCTTTACTCTTTATATGTAAAATGCTATAGAACCCTCCAGAGTCATTGCATAGTTTGCTTTTTCCTTTTTTTCTGGAATTTTTTTTAAAAAAAATTCTAATGTAGCCTACAGTCCTAGGATTTTCTAATGCTTTCCCATTTTAATACTAACCATTTACCCAAGTTGGCTAGATGCTGCCATCTAGCATGGATATGAATAGTAGTTGTGTCCATGAACGATATTTCCCTAAACTGTATTTCATGCATCAATAATCCATGAAATCTTACTGGTATATAGTAATTAGTTTATTAGGGTTTCAGATGCCAAACAGCACTCTGTTGTCTTTATCAATGATAGGACAGACTTAATTGTCATTTTAAATCCTGGCTGTTTGCCTCCAAAATTATTTTCATGATTATGATACATTAAAGCCTATTCATTCTTGTAGCCAGAGCACCAAAGTATACCAAAGTGTGAATGATTTTTCCTGGAACATGCTGGCTTAAATCCAGTGATGTATCTGTCCTTCAGAGTTACCACAGTTCTCCTTCGCTGCCGCCATCACAAGATCCTGCTTGGAAAAATGTGGTTTTCATCACAGGGTTCCAAGCCATTGGGTTTAAGATTTCGAGGTGACAGGATAATTTCTGCTACTGAGAGCGGCTTCAGAGATATAAATGATTGCTTGGCATTGGCTTCATTGAATGGAGTTGTTTGCAGAACTGCGTTTTAATTCCACATTTGATTCCATTGATGAGATGGGACGCTTATAAAATACCCGGGATTTATTTAAGAGCTGCACCGGCATAGTTTTCTGAACTGTGAATGGGAAAGTTCTCCACTTTATGGCAGGTGCTGGGAAGACTGACCTTTCCTTGAACTTCCCTGACAATTCCTGACTAAATATTTAGCCTTACTGTTTAAATCTAATCATCTGCATAGATAGGTTGGAACCGTTGCAAAGAATTGTGCACATCAGATAAGCTGAATGTAGCACTCAAGCAAAATTCTACCTCCCCCTCAGCTTTTGAATAGGTTTTGAATTAAAAAATATTGCTTGTGCTTTTTCTCTCTCTTCCTGGTGAACATAGTTAATTCAGTCACAGGAGTATTTACTATTCATAAATTACGAGGCAGCCTTTGACTACATTGTGAATTATATTGTCGCTAATTTAATCAGAGGAAACCTTTTTTCCCCTCGCCTAATGTGTTAATAATAGACTGTGTTGACACCACGTGGATAATTTTTTTTTAGAGGGCTTTTTTTTTTTAACTCACAAGGAGCTGTTGTTGAAAGGTTTTACTATTGTATTAATCTCTATTTAGGCTAAAGCTGTTATATAGGTGCCATTTAGATGATTATCTAAAACGGTGTGTTTCTGGTGAACATTTTATTTGTTAGACAGCTCAGAAAAATGTCGCAATTCAGAAAGCTGATGCCAATTGTCATGATAAATAGGACGACTCCATTTTTATCAACAAGAAAACAGATAATTTTAAAAATGAGACTAAAATAGAATAGAATAACAGAGTTGGAAGGGACCTTGGAGGTCTTCTAGTCCAACTCCGTGCCTAGACAGGAAATCCTACACCACTTCAGACAAATGGTTATCCAACATCTTTTTTAAAAACTTCCAGGGTTGGAGCATTCACTGATGTTTTCAGTTTAAGTTAGAAATAAACAGACTTTCAGAGTGACTTTCCAGATCTATGGATAACAGAGAATTGAATGGACAGTTTCTCTAAATTTCTCCAAAGAATGAAGATATTCTCAAGAGCAGCAGCCCCCTCCCTGCCCCTAAAAAGCCCATGGGAGGTGTCGTCTTATGGTGTTTTCCCTTGGCATGGAATGAGGGGGAGATATCAGAAGACAGCAGACCAGTGGTGAGAAGTTTGTACAATCAAAAACAAGGAAGTTCACACACATGTACTCATGCTGTTTGGTAGCCATCTAAAAGCAAGAATTCCACATTCCATCAATGAGAATTTCTCCACTGTTCCCTTTGACCAAGGGTGGGATTCCACCCATATAACAACCAGTTTGATGATCGTGTGCTTTGAATTTAAAAAAGGCAAGCCCATACTTACCTTCAACTGCAACCTCTGTGAAGAAAACAGCTGAGGCCCGGCAAACCACTCTGCTATGCGAATCAGCTGTGCTTCAAACCAGGGGTCAAACCATAGCTGGCTGGAGAATTCTGGGAGTTACAGTCCACAAGTCTTGAAGTTGCCAAGTTTGGGGACCTCGGCTCTAAACAAAGGCATAAAACACAGGAAAGAGCAGGGGAGGGATGGCAGGCCCAATTCCTCATCACAGCGAACTGGTTCAGAGCGAGCTGAACATGGAAACAAGGGATTTGCCCGATCCGGTCCGAACCGGTAGAATCCCTGTCTTTGACTCGGGAAGAAATTTCAGAAGCAAACCCTTCCATCAAATTCAACAGCAAAACAACAACAAAATGGAAGGAAAAGATTGAAAAAATTATATCCAGCATAAAGTAGACAATGTTGCCTTCAAAGAGATGAGATTTGGATACTAATTCTTGGCACTATTCCTGCACTTATTTCATAGAGTGATTAAAACCATATCATACATTCAGGCCTGGCCCAAAATACTGCTTAAGGTAAAATACACAATATTCCCTGTTGCAAATTTCAGAGGCCAATTAGATGAGTAATAGGTAGCGTCTGCTATCACATTCAAATGTGGCAGACTTTAGAGGTTACATAGTGGTTTTAAACTACCATCTTTAATTTTTCAGCATCTACTGGTTTGTTTGGCTTATAGCTTCTGGATCACACCTAGACCCCAAAGGCATTTTAATAAAGTACACATAATGGATGGCGGTGTTTTAGTGTTTTATTTGGGAATACTGACTTGCTTCCTCACAAAACATAAAGATAAGCTGCGTCTGAAAACATTATGGCATTTATTTATTTGCATCCCACCTTTATTTTTATTTTTTTTACAAATAACTCAAAGTGTCAAACATATCTTCCACCTCCTATTTTCCCCACAACAACCATCCTATGAGGTGGGTTGGCCTCAAATCACCTATCTTAGGCTTTTATGGATAAGATGGGACTTCAATTCACAATTTCCTGCTTTCTAACCTGGCGCCTTAACCACTAGACCAAACTTGGCTCATCTGCGTACTGCCAGAAAAAATCCCCACTCCCTTTCTTTCTATAAATGCGCGTTTTGTGACCAGCTGCCTTCACCACAGTAGCTTTTCATGGTGGAAATGACACTTTCGCAGTTCTTCACCATATTTTCAAAAGGTGAAATAGCCTCACTTGCCCCCTAGCAGCTGCACATGATGTATAGTTTGCAGGTGCATTGTCAAAGGATTGCTGTTAAAAATAATAATTGAATGTAGAGTAATGAAAGAGAGAAGGACCCTCTTGGGCAGAGGTGTCAAACTCAAGGCCTGGGGCCCAGATCCAGCCAATAGGGTGCTTAGATCTGGCTCACGGGGCCACCCTAGAAACAGTGAAGGACCTGCCTGCAGTGTCTCTGCTGGGGAAAATGGAGCATGTGAGGGCCGTGCATGGCCTTCCCGAGCTCCATTTTCACTGACAGAGTGAAAACGGAGCTCGGGAGCCAGTTTTCATTGGCAGAGAGCTTGGGCCACCACAGGCACCACCACAAGTGATGTCATGCTGGCCACGCCCACCCTGGGCCCCCAAGGTCAAACACAACCCTGATGCAGCCCTCAATGAAATCGAGTTTGACACCCTGCTCTTTAGGTATCTGTGGGCAGGAATGTCTACAAGTGGAACATTCTGGGTTTTATACCCTTATACAGTTTCGTGCCAAACCAAAGACCCATGTACCTTGAGTTTGGGGTTTGGGTTGCTTGGTGGAGCACCCTATTTGTCAGGGCATGTACTGCTTCCATCATCAATAACCAGCTACTCTAGTTTCTAATATATTGGTAAAAGACTGCCTGTTCAGACAACATCTGAGGCAAACTGTCAAAAGTCACTCATGCAGTAGGTGGTCACATTTTGATGATATGTCTGTCATGCTAAAACAGTCGTGTACTGACATACTTTATGAGCATGGACATGTTTTTTTTAGAGAGGAACAAAAAGGGTTGGCCTTTACAAAGGAACAAGAAGAGCAATTCCTTTTGGAGAAGACATATAATTTGAAATAATAGGACATCAATAGTGCACATAGGAAATTGCTGCAAAATGAGAATTTTATACTCAGCTTTTCATACTACAGCTCTGTTCCCTCCAAAATGGGTGACTGTGCTATCTCTGAAAATATATGTTGCACAAAGTGTACATTGTTCTCATCAGGCTTTGAGTTAAGAAGACAGGGTAGAAATTTGGAAAGAATTATATGCTTTGCATTATCCCCATACTGTGCTGCATCTAAATGGCATCAGCTTTAGGGGAAATAGTAAATTGTTTTGTGTAGCCGCTGGCTGAATAACCTCGATGGTTTTCACAGCTGAGACATAAAGATGTGTCATTTTGATTATGTAGAACTCATGTATTAATTTTGCACTTTTGTGCATTGTGTATACTTATGCTATTTACTAATGTTTGCTCAGGAAAAGGGGTGTCATCTGAATTGGCCCAATGTGGTCCAACAAGTCAACCAGAATGCTGCAGTAATGCAGGCAAAGAATACTAATAATGGATATGCTCTAGTAAGATTACTATTAGCTCAGCAACTTCTGGAAGCTACAATGCATAGCAAAGTGTTCCAGTCTGGTGTTGAGGCCATTATATAGACTACATGCCTTTGAGATCACCTTGCCCACCGCTTGCTGGATTACAGTTCTTTTCATATCTGTTAAACAGCCATGCTTCTTGGAATGTCTGGCAACTGTAATCCAAATATATTTAGCAATAGCAATAGCACTTAGACTTATACACTGCTCCCTAGTGCTTTACAGTATTCTCTGGGTGGTTTACAATGTCATCCATATTTGTATATTGCCACCAATAATCTGGGTCCTCATTTTACTGGCCTCGGAAGAACAGAAGGCTGAGTCACCCTTGAGCCCCAGGACTGAACTCCAGGCTATGGGTAGAGTCAGCCTGCAATACCGCATTCTAACCACTGCGCCACCATGGATTCTTTACAGAAACGGGGGAACAAATCTGGAATAATGAATAACAGGCATTCAATTAAGATTGCAGATTTCTCAATAAATTTAGGGAAAGTCAAATCAGTTTTCAGAAAAGAAGGCACAGAAGAAACAGTGGTTTCTTTCATTCATGAAACTCAAATTTTGAAAGCAACTTCCTATGTTATTCTCCCTTTTCAGGTTATTATAGCCAGTTTTCAAGGTTGAACTGCAATTGATAGGATACTAACATTACATTTTATTTTTTTCTCCTTTTAAAAATTCATACAATGCTACGTTGATGAATCATGCTAAGCCAGGATTTTAAAATTACAGTTGGTTGAATCTACCACAGTGGCCTTTTTTTCCATGAATGACATTTAGCCATAATAAGTAGGTTCACACATCAGACTATAGAAGAAAAAAATAACAACCCTAAAACAAAACCAGCCACATTGTGGTATAATGCACTGTGTAAACATTAGAGAAGGAATATATTATTTTCTTAGATGATGATCAGGTAAGAGCACAATAATATTCTGATTACAAAAAAAAATCAACACATTTCGACTGCAGAGAGCCTTCAATTCCATCAATTTCTTTAAAAAGGGTGAAAAAAAGTAATTCAGACCCAGATCAAGATACTGAGCTTTGTTTTATAACATACAGATTGGAGCTACACCAAACATATGCATAAATCTAAGTTATAGATGATCAAAGCCATATTCTACAGGGAATATTGGTGAAAAATTGGAATGGATGGGGCAAGAGTTTGCCTTATAATAAGATTTTAACTCCTGACTTTCGATAAGATTTTTGTTCTGCCCCTTGTCTCAGGCAGTACATTATCTGTAAGTTAGCAAAGAAGACTGCAAGGTGTTTGTATGCAGGAGGCAATGGTGAGCAAAGGCAGCCCCTCTTTATTTCACTTTTACTGCTTGCTTTGTTCATTAAGCTAATTATAGCCTCCTGCATGACTCCTTTTCATTTGCCTTGTTTCTCCAGCTTGATCCTTTCCCCAACCCTACAATCGACTGTTACTGAACAGTTGAAGCTGAACAGGAAGGAATTGCAGGTGTCAACTCACAGTTTACAAATATGACATCTCCTCTGGCATAGCTGGAAATATGAAATATTGATTTATGTGCAGTAAAAGGTCTTATAAAAATGATCACATACACATGAGAGATTAATGCGCTGGAGATCAATAGAAATTTCATTCTTGACGCTAGACTGTCACCTATGGTGAAATGCTAAAATACAGAAATCAATATTATCTATGAAATGTCAAATTTATTATAATTATGAGGATGAAAGCTGGCCAAGTGGCTCCCAAGAGAGAAAGAAGGATAGGTTACTGTGCTGAAGCATCCTTCATGTCCCTTGTTCACTTGCTGCCAATTTGAGAACAATATTGGTGCTGGGGGTTTTCAGGCATTATGTATCACCATGTAGTAACAAATTCCTCCTGGAATATTTAACTCTTGAAACTGACAATAACAACCGTGTTTTCATAGCCAAAAGGTCCAGAACTTTGGAGTAGCGGGGGCAGGGGGGGGC
>JANHFN010004236.1:363147-374881 GCA_032468175.1 Toxicocalamus goodenoughensis
GCGACAACCGTGTGCCGTATATATATTAATTGTTTTTATTCTGCTGGTCTCTCTGAATTTTAACACCAGCAGAATATATATATTCCTGTGACTCTTGAGTTAAAATATCATCCGTTCATTTGGTCGTTCATTCATTCATTCATATCCCACCTTTATTTTGTTTGCAAACAACTCAAGGAGGTGAACATATTGAACACACCTTCCACCCCCTATTTTCCCCACAACAACAACCACCTTGTGAGGTGAGTTGGGCTGAGAGAGAATGGCTGGCCTAAGGCCACCCAGTTGGGTTTCATGGCTAAAGTGGGGCATGAAACCACAGTTTTCCGCTTTCTAGCCTGATGACTTCACCACTGCACCAAATTGGTTCTCTCGCTATTCATTTTATAAAGTATAATAAATAAAAGTAAATGATCTGTTTATTTCTTGGCCAATCCTAACACTGACAAAATCACTCATATGATTTAAGGGATGGGGGCAGGGGAATTTCACACAATTTTACATAACATTTTATGGGGTTACAGCACTGTAAAGTTTGTAAACCTCTGCTGTCCCTTAGCGGTATCAAATAACTGCAATATTTTTTTAAAAAAAGATAAAAATTCCCAATCAATTTGGACTTTATTCACAGACATTCAGGCTTAGGGTCCTTTCATTTAGATCTTTTGAATAAGACCTGTTTAGTTGCAATCAGCCATCAATACTCTCTCTCTCTGTGTTAAAATTGAATTGTTAAAAAAACAGATAAACTAGTGGCCTATAGATTGTATTCTGCTAAGACTCCTTTCTTGTAGGATGGTTGCTTTAGCAGAAATACCCTGTATTTTCAGTGAAATATGAAAATATTCAGTGAAATAGAAAACATTTATAAAAAGAAAATGATCTATGCTATATATGTGTGTGTGTGTGTGTGTGTGTTTTTGAAGTATCTCATTTTTTGTAATACAAATATAAGAAAGAAAAGTAGGATAATACATAAAGATACATTGGTATGATAAGAACCAGGGACTGTGTAGGGATCTAATGGGATTTTAATGATAATGCCAACTTATTAACATTTTCTGCTTATCATATCTAGATATTACAGTCAAGCAACTACCATGAACTAGTTAGTAGCATTATTTTTCTATATTGGTTTCACTTTCTAGCTTTCCAGCTAGGCAGTTAGCATTGACTTCTGACATTGAGTTTTAGGTAACCTAATATAGCAAGAGGATAGCTGGTTCAGTTTGATTTCCATTTAAGAAATTGGTCATCCCTTGGAGAGTCTGTCAGAAATGAGGCGGTACTGACAGCACTGAAAGCAAGTTGCAATGGTGATGGGAGCAGCAGCATCGGTAATAGTCTCAATAGAATCTCGGAAGGTCCTTTGGCAGTTGTCCAGCTTTGCTAACTCTTGAAATTAGGCCTACTGAGAATTCATTTTGTGGTAACTTGGTTCTCTTATCAATACTTTTATTTCTGTAGCCTTAGCAAGTGATGTGTGAGAGATTAATTGTCAATATTCTATAGAAAGCTGAGAAAACAGCAATCAGAAAGCTGGAGGACTAATTCTCATTTCTTCCAAACAAAAATAGAAAGTAATAGGAAAACTCCTGACTCCCTCCAGTTGTAACCTAAATATAACTTTGACAATATCCAAACATTTGGAATGCTAGTCACAACTTTGGTGGAAAGGAAGAAGAACAAGGAAAAGAAGGTGAGAGGAAGGTATCATTCAGAATCAAATGATTCCTTTCCTCCTTATTTGCTTCTCTTTCAATGAAAGGGAGAATAATCCTTTGGACTAGCCATTCTTGTTTTAGTTCTTTATTTTATTTTATGTGTCACTGAAGTGACGGTATTTCCATTAAATCATTGTGGTTTTCTTACCACATTGAGAAAAAGTAAATCTTCAGCCCCTGGGTTCAGGCTATAAAACTTCAAAGAGCTTTACTTCTGAACAAATCCAGTTAATAGTATTAGAATTAAAGAATTAAAATAACAAATCCTGAAAAGTTAGCTCTACTGCTAAAGATAGGCTTTATTTTAACAATGGATGCATTTATGCAGTTATATCATACAATATTGTTTTTAATATTAGTGTGTCTTGGGGTTAGTATTTGTTTGCTGTTGGGCTTTATAATCAACTAATTTTAGAGGGTCTATTTTTGTCATTTCTGGGTTTTTTAATTTAATAAAGGCATACAATAAATTATTTATTAGCAATATTATTAATATTAATTGTAGTTTTGGCATAACATGTAATAATTATATTTTGGATGTGATATGAATATGGCTAGAAATGCTCATGCACAAATAGCCTGGCTTAATGGTCATAATAGGCTAGAAATGGTGATAAAGAAGTTTCTCTAAATATATCCACTAAGGAAGGAAAATTCGGTTTATTTTGGTCAATAGCACTTTTGCGTGATTAATTCTTAAATCTAGCCTTATCTGGTTTATCTTTTTTTCCCTTTGGTTATATATTAAAAAGCATAAAAATGCACATTTAGATATTATAAATGTACTTCAAAATATATTTTTTTCATAAAAAGGAAAATTAATGGACATATTTTATTTCAACATAGTGACACATTTTGTCATTTACTTTAATACTAAATTTACAGAACTGGAAAATCTAAAGAAGAAGATTATACCAAGCTACATTTTGGTCTCACAATTTTGGACTCAGTTCTTGGAGAGTTGTCAAAACTGTAGTTGGTCAAGCTTCTTCAAACTAGTATTACTTCTAAACAAAGTTATTCTTTATTTAAAATATTAATGCCATAGCTACAGTAGAGCAAATTGCATTGATTATTCTTGCAATGACTTTCATATTGCACTCATGGAAAGCATGAACTCTTTTTGTTTTTGTGTTGGAGATATGATTGCCAAGCTTCATTATAATCATATTGTGACTGATTATTTTTCCTTCAAAATTTGTATAGCACCTTAAAATTCAACATTTGATATGATATTCTGTAGGGAAATATAGGATTTGATGTCTAAAATGTTGGGTGGACATCTGGTGGGGAAGATTAACCTACAAACTACTTCTTCAGCAATCAAATCATCTCCTCGCCAGCATAAGAGAGGTCAGGTCAAATAGGATTGATATCTTCGTATTTATTTACATCATTTATCACAGTCTATCAAAAAGAATGCTTAAAAAAAGGTAACAGTAAAATGCAAATAAAGACAAAAGTTTTTTTTAAAAAAAAATCATTAAAATTCAGCTAGAAACAAAAGCCAGAAACAAACCCCGCAACATTAAATACAATATTGGTGGGGGTTTTGGGTATCTAATTAAAAGATAATTCATATATTTTAAAAAGAAATGTGCAAACAAACAAATATCAACACCAATACCTCTTGTTTCTTTCTGTGCTCATTCTGGTTTTTGTAATATCAGAATAATTAATGAAATTAGAGGAGGTTATTCTCTCTCTTTTGTCATAAAAAATAAAACAGCTACAAAATAAATCTATTTATAAGCAGCATTCACATATAAATGAACTAACGGACCATTGCTACAAAATAAATGAGGAATTTTCTATCACCTTTAATTACAAAATAATTTCTCTGCTTGCGCTCTGTTGATTTCCTAACATTGTATCTCTTTTATTTTCCCAAAGTCATTGTATAGCAATTTATTGTCAGAAAAAAATACTGTGTATAAAAGTTTTTACTCTGTTTTTAACCATCTTTTGGGATTGTTGAGAGAGAGAAAAAAAAAGAGGGACACTTTTTTTTATTATTACATTGCAGCATTTACTCATTTCCTCCCTCTCTTTTCTAAACAGAGATTGAGAAAGATTTTCCACCTCTCTCCAGCAGCCCTTCTTAAGGCTTTCTGTCCCTCAAGTATCCTTAAAGTTAATACGTAATGCAACACACTTTAAGAGATAGGCTTTTCTTGCAGTCAGGTCTCAATTAAGAGATAAAAGACAAAAAAGTGCAAAGCACTTGATAAAGCTAAGAATACAAGGACTGGCATGGAAGCGCTTGAAGCTGTCCATTGCGATAACTGGATAGTCAGCTGGAATCTTCTTGAAATAAAGTGGGTGCTCTAACTTATCAAAATCCACATATGGGAAATTATTGGTGCCCACAGGGGTGATTAACACGAACTCAGTGGGTCAGAAACAAGCTGGGATAAAGGTGAAAGCTGTATCTGACTATCAACACCACATACATCCATTTAGAGAAAGATAGCGGCATTTTCCCCTCCTTTCACCCACCCCTTCTGTCTATATCTTCCGATTTGCAGGTTGTTGCACAGTAGAAGAAGCTGCATGCCTTGTATACACTTTATGCTACAATGTGTAAATTGCATCGCCCATTTATAATGTAATCTGTTTTTAATAACTCACATTAAGATTACATTTTAGATAATTGTGTGCTCCTCTTTCACAATAAACATTTGTTCGGTCCCTATCTAGTCTGAGGCAGTCTTCAAAAGTACAAGTACAATCAATCAAACCTTCCCTATCTGTTATTTATATTACTGTCACAGTTTACCTGGAAATTTAACTTAATCGACATCTAATAGTATGTTCTTGAATGCATTACTTAGAAGTAAAGCAAAAATAATTGAACCTGTATATCCAGTGCTGCCTATTTCAATTGAGTAATATCAATGGCAGCGTTTGAGGTTCTAGGAAGTAGACATAGATTTGGTTGGATGTCATGCTACTTGTTCCCTTAACTCCTACCCTTCAAGGCTAACTCTTCGGGGGTCAAAATCAACATATTTTGCCTGGAAGGGATAACAGATTTCTTTAAAAAGTGGTGAGGATCCTGTTTCCCAAGAAACCTAATGAACCCTATAATTCTTATTAACTATGCTGTCCCATTCACACACACACACACACACCACTCTTTAATAAGGCTTCCCAGCTTGAATTATGGGGACGCGGTGGCACAGTGGCTAAAACTGAGTTTGTTGATCAGAAAGGTTGGCAGTTCGAAAGCATGTAAAAATGCAAGTAGAAAAATAGGGGCCACTTTGGTGGGAAGGTAGCAGCATTCTGTGCGCCTTTGGCATTTAGTCATGCCAGCCACATGACCATGAAGACATCTTTGGACAGCGCTGGCTCTTCGGCTTTGTAATGGAGATGAGCAGCGCCCCCTAGAGCCAGAAACAACTGGCACATATGTTCACTGGGAATCTTTACCTTTACCTTTTAGCTTGAATTGGAATTCCCCAGCAATTCCCTATGCCAACACCAGCTCAACCCCAATGAATTCCACAGGCTACTCAAATGAAGCCAACACTAGTCCTCAAGGCAAAGGCAAGTCCAGTCCACTAGGCAAAAGCAGGTTCCCAAGACAAGGCAAGGCAAGGCAAGGGCAAATCCAAGGACAAGGCAAGTTCACAGGCAAAGGCAAGGCAAGGCAACAGCTGAAGAGACACAATCCAATGGTCAAGGCAAAAACACATAGCAAGGAAATGAACATGTTGTTCCCAGTATTGTCTCCATCTGTCTGTTGTGCTAAATAGCCACCTTCTGGTGGAGCCCATCAAGATGGGTGAGGCTGCCTCTTCACAATGAATGAGGATGACCTTCACTGCTCCTGCTTTTTCTCTGCTCTATGTGTTCTTAGGAGGCTCATCGCTGACTGGTTGCAGTTGTATGGTTTTCCCACCTGAAGCTGCAGGGCTGTCTTCTTACAGCTGTGCTTCAACCAAATCACTCTTAGACAGCTGCTTGAAGCCATTAACCAAATCCCCTCATGACATGCCTGGAACTGGTTCATCCTCCTTTGAGCTGACATCTGGAGAGATATCTGAGGAAGTGTCCAGGGAAGGAACCACCCTAACTGGCCACCAATGCAGAATTTCCAGAAGACAACATTGTATTTGCCAATAGTTAGTATTGCTTTGTTACAAATAGCTTACGTGTGATAAATATTGTGCACTTTGACCAAGTAACTACGTTAGTGGTCAAATGGATGTAATCTTGATTTGTGTGTTTAAACACTAAAATAAAGTGGGCCTACAACTGCAACTGTACTTGGAGAGTATTGATTTCTCTCTTCATCACTGAATAGCAGTAACCAGTGGGGTGTTAAAGGATTTTGGGGAGAATAATTTTTTAAACATTTTTATGAATTACTTTGGATGGATTGGCTGTTAATCAAAATTGGGAAATCTGGAGAATGTTCAGGATGACAACACAAGATTGCAATCTGGACAGGTTGGAAGACTGAGCTGAGAGGAACAATATGTCCTTCAACAGGAAGAAGGTAAGGTGTGGCATGATGAGGGGGACATGGGGACTTCATGGCTTGGAAGAACTGCATTGGAGAAGGATTTGAGTGTGGTCATTGATTACAAGCTGCTGAACATTTGACAACAATGTGAACTCACTTCTACACAAGCTAATACATTTCTGGACTGCATCACAAGGAGTCCTAATTACCTTCTCTACTAAGGATACTACAGCTGGATTACTGTGTATGATTCTGGGCAGCACGTTTCCAGAAGTATATCAACATGTTCAGAGCAGGACAACAGCAGGTTTTTCTCTTGGCAAGCTGAGAGTTCCTGGAAAGGCAATACCTTTCCTTTTCATACACACAAACCAACTGGATTTCCAGCTGAACCCTGTTTCAACACTGGTAATGTGTTAGGGACCTCTACTGTAGTGTAAGGTTGAAAATGTGAAGCACAACAATGAGCCTAAGAGAAACAAAACCATTCAGAGACTGCTTCCTCATTGCATTGGCTGCCTGTTATCTCAGTTGTGCCTAACATTACAATTGGCCTTTCATCTTGGCCAGGCCAAGTGGAGAGCTGGCATAACAGCTTTCCGTGATCTTCCCATCGTCTGTGCAACTTCATCCTACCTCTTCAACAAAAAGAAATGAGCAAGATGACATTTATCCACTATTTTTCTAGTTTAGGTAATTGATGATTAAAAATCCGGTCTAATCATCTGTACATGGAGACAAGCAACCTTGTGATGTCAGTCAGACAATATGGACTGACACTTTAACTTGACAGTTGATATGACAGGCATTTTTAAGGGTTCAGGGCAGAAAGATGTAGGCCAAAATACACCTGTGTCCTTCTACAAGGATATTATTTCTATCCTTCCTGACCAATTTTTAACTAAATTATGACCATGATGATTATTGATTTTGTATCAGAAACCTTCATTTTTAGCAATTGGGGAGGAAATGAAATAAAGTCAAGCCATCCCTTTCATTTAGAAAAGGAAAAATATCCAATAAGTGCCATAGCAGCATAGAACTGTTGGGTGTTTCTTTCATGCCAAATAGAAGCACTCAATAATTCTGTGCTGTTATGGCATTTATTGGATAATTTTCCTTTTCTAAGTGAAAGAGGAAAAGGAAAGAGATATTGCTGATGATAGAGCACGTGTCTGCAAACCAGGAATTCTTAGTTCAGTTTTTATCCCAAATCTTGGAAAAATGCTAAAAGAGATGAAACTGGTAAGGCAATAGTTTGATTTGCTGATAAGCCAATTGCACAACCACTGGAGGGAAAAATTACATGGATCTCCTCTTTGGATGGGGACCATGGCATGGGGAGTTTTCTGAAAATAATTATTTATTGGAAAGAACTAAGAATTCTGGAAATTGTAGTTCCAATGTTGGAAGAAATATCCATCTGGTTCAGTTCCAAGCCGAGAAGAAGAGACTGGAAACATGGAGGCTGATTGGAAAGATGGTTTAATGATGAAGAACCACCAAGCACATGGTTCTCTGGTGCAGCTGACCACGTGGAATTGAGTGGGGGTTTTTATACCTTCTCCTGGGCTTTGAACTTGAACTTCCTGTTCCTATGCAAGAACATATATTCTATTGGCTGTTGTCAGATTCCTATGGGGTCATGTTTGTTTGAGTTCCCAGGTTTGGTTGAAGTTGGCTGAGTGATGCAATGTCCTTAGGAGATTGTACAATGCAGTGAGCTCTGTATCTTCTGCTAAGTGGTCCTCTTACAGTCTGAAGGTCCTTAATCCTTGTCCTTAATCAGCCTGGAGCTGAAGATCTTTGGTCTTGTAGTTAGGCTGGTGCAGTTCTGCTGGGGCTATTAAGAAAAGTGGGGGCTGCTTTCCAAGAGCCTGTTTCTCTTTTAAGGAAATATTATATTTTTAATATTTCCCAAAATATTTCATTCCTCTAGGAGAGGAGTGGTGCTAATTTCTTACATCAACATATGTATCTTGTGATTGGGAAAATCAGAAGGCCAATGCAAATGTTGAAAAACAAATCTATGCTTTCAGCAAATGGAGACAAGCAACTTTACAATTGAAGTCAGACAATATGGACTGACTCTTTAACTTGACAGCTGATATGACAGGTGATTTTTTAACATATAGGGCAGAAAGGCAGTATTGATTCAGCAACCCTGTTTGATATCTTGCCATAACTTCAGTTAAGCAGGTGGCAGGGTGAAATATAAACGGATTGCTAAACAAAGATTTTTTTTTATTATTATTTCCTGGTTCTGTCTGCAGGGGAGAAGTTATGAAGATAAAGCAAAAAACTGGCAGACAAAGATCATCCAGGACTTTTCTTTTAGTGAAGCAGTTTAATGTTATTTTTAAAGCTGTGCAAATTTGATTACAACTTGCAAATCAAAAAAGCAAAAAGATGAGTTTCTAAATATAATTAGTAACTTATTTTTTAAAATTACTAATATTGCAGGAAGTTGTACTTTGTTACATTTGAATTTTAAGACTGGAATTGTTAAAATCAAGTAAAAGTTTGGGGATTATTTTATTTATTATTTATATCTTGCCCTTATTATTATTATTATTATAAACAACTCAAGGCAGTAAACATATCTAATACGCTTTCTTCCTCTTATTTTTCCCCACAACAATAACCCTGTGAGGTGCGTTGGGCTGAAGGAGAATGACTTGGCCCAAAGTCACCCAAGCTGACTTTCGTGGCTAAGGCAGGATTAGAACTCATGGTCAGCTGGTTTCTAGACTAGTGTCTTAACCACTAGACCAAACTGTCTCTCATTATATCCCCAAACTGGAAGTATGAAATGAATAACAATTATCTTCATAAATTGTTGGGCAAAGATTTTCTTTCTTTCTTTTATTTGAAATTGTATAAATGGGGGAGTAGTAAGTAAAAGAGAGACTAATTTGCTTTTAACTTCTGAAGTTGCTAATGTCATAGTATGGGACACTCACTCGTGCTCTCTTTCCCTCTTTTTAACAAACTTATTAAGCAGGTACCTAGGTTTTTAACTCCACAGCAGATTCCTGTTTGGGAGGGCACAACTTAAGCAACATGCACCTCTTGCCTTTCTGAATTTAATAAAGTTGGAGCCTCAAATGTCAACTAATTTCATACGTGATTTTGCTAAGCAGAAGCCCTTGCTAATCCTGCACTCACATAGATAGAAGGTCAAAGTTGGTCAGTGAGCCAAGAAATACCCCATCAAGGGTCCCTTCCTCTCCAATTGAAAGAGGCATAAATTGTGGAATTAGTGTATTGATTGAAGGCTACAACTTCAAGCAATCAGTTTTTTCCTGGCTTGACAAGATTATTTTATCCTACTTTTCTTTTATTATTATGTGTTGTATTTGAGTCATCCTTCAGGCAGATGAAGTGACAGCTTGATTTAACTCAATAAAATCCACCAGTTAGGAAACCTACTGAGCCGAACAAAAGAAGAAAACGATTGCAAGGGGAAGGTGCCCATTTAGTGTAAGCAAGCATAACCCTCAAGAAAAGGGAAAATATTAAGTGAAATGATGGCTCTAATCAATGCATTTCTATGGAAACTTGGAAGGAATTTGTAAGACCTTCTCATGGAACATGCCTCCTTTCCTTTCTGTTTATTTGAAAACCCTACCAAATCTTTTAATGTTTTAAAGGAAGGGACAACAAATATTTTCTCGAATAGTTATATTTTGGAATAATTGCAAATTAGCTTGCATTGCTTGTGGGAAAGAATCTTCTGCTACTCTGAATACTTAAAACAACTGGTTTATAAATAAATATTTATATTTATTTCCAAGGTTGGTAAAATGAGGACCCAGATTGTTGGGGACAATGAGTTGACATTTGTAAACTGCTTTAGAGAAGGCTGTAAAGCACTGTGAAATGATACATAAGTGTAAGTGCTATTGCTATAGGTTTGACATTTATTAATCTCTGAAACTTTGCTGGATTTAGTCAAATACACATTTTGTGGCATGATGTCGTCTTACACCCCTTGACTAAGTAGCGTTGACAAAAATGCAGTTAGCCCTCGACTTAAAACAATTCATAAGTGGATTACTGCATTCCTGTCAAACAGGCAACAAATAGTAAAAATAGGGAGCGCTATATCCAACCCTGCTCCAATTAACAGTGGTGTCCCCCAAGGCAGCATTCTAGGACCTACATTCTTTATACTCTATATAAATGACCTTTGCAATCATCTTATAAGCAACTGTGTCCTCTTCGCAGATGATGTAAAACTATTCAACACCACCGACAATGCTACTGTTCTTCAAGTAGCATTATGTGTCTGAATGGTCAAACATTTGGCAACTCCAAATCTCAACCAACAAATGCTCTGTCCTACACATTATTAAAAAAAATCAGTACACCAAATACAAGCTAGGCGAATATGACCTTGGTGATGACCCTCACTCTGTCAAGGACCTCAGAGTACTCATATCTAATGATCTAAGCACTAGAGCTCACTGTAACAGCATTGCCAAAAAGGCATTAAGAGTTGTAAATCTAATCTTACGAAGCTTCCCCTTTGGAAATATTGAATTGCTAACTAGGGCATTCCTAAGAGGTCTGTAAGGGGGGTGCATAAGTGCACAATCGTGCCTCCTGTCCCTGTCCTATTGTCCCCATTTATTTGTACCTATTTCCTATATTCTTACTCTTGTTTAAACTTATACCTATTATCTTGTAAGCATTATCTTGATTAACAAATCAAATCAAATCAAATCAAAATAAATAAATAAATAAAGGGATATCCCAACCACCCTTAATGTATGCTGGTTGATTCTCCAACAGTTACTGATGGTACAGAAATTTAACACATACATGCTTGGCATCCAAATGCACAGCAATACTTGGAAGGCCTGAAGGCATAATAGAGCATACTTTGGGTTTCTTAAATTAGGAATGCCACCTTATGGGACCAAGGAAGCCTGCCTTTGGAATACCTGATAGCCTGAGATTAGATTAAGCCAACCTATTGGTCTTCTCAAAAGACCTGGTTGTTTGCAACTGCATGAGGTTGGAAGTCAGCAATCCTCGTTTTTTTTGTTTTGCTTTGAGATGTATTCCTCAGCTTCAGTTTTTAATTTTTTTGTAAATTAATGTTACTTTTATAGTTCTTTCTATTGTTGTTTTAATTTTAAATTCTGTTTGCTATCAAGAGTTGCTTTGCCAAAAGGGCAGGCACACAATGGAAAATACACCAGTGGTTTGTATAGTGCATTTGGAGATACTGGGGGTAGCCCATTGCTTTCTATATGTATTCTACATTGTGTGCCTGCTGTTTGTAATCCCTTCCTCTCCAATCTCTCTGCTCTACAAGGGTTAAAAAAAGAAAAACATCAAGTCAAGGATGGGACAACATATACTGACTGTAACGGAGACCATGTGACTAAAGGACACTGAAAAGGTTGTAAATGAGGTTGTGCTGTCCCAGCCAGTCTTTGGGAATTGGTTAGTTACTTAGGAATTATGAGCTGTCCCCTTAAGGGAATGCATCATGGTAAATGTAATTAAAGGTATCCTGGGAAAT
>JANHFN010004236.1:374981-386663 GCA_032468175.1 Toxicocalamus goodenoughensis
CCACTAACCTGCTTTCCAGCTCTGTTCTCCTGTGCAGGGCAACAAAAGAAGACCCAGCCGATCAGCTGGGACTCGGGAAGCAAAGAATAGATGGGGGCAGGGCCAGTCAGGGGTGGTATTTGCCGGTTCTCCAAACTACTCAAAATTTCCACTACTGGTTGGTCAGAACCTGCTGAATACCACCACTGCCTTTAATCTTCATTAAAGAGTAGTTTTCCTAATTTTATGTATAGTAACTGAAAAAAGTTAAAATATATTAAAATATATATACCAGGCTCAAAGCAGGATGACCGAAAATTCCAACATGTAGAAGTTGGAAAGATTCTTCCTTACCTTCCTCCCCAACAGGATATGATTAAGAAGATCATGTCATTTGTGAGTTGTATTTTTCTACTTTTGTCAGTTTATGTCATAACCCTAGCATTATTAAAATGTATTTTTTAAATCCAATATTCACACTCAGGTGTTCACACTGTAATTTCTGTTAGTAAAACTGACATTTCTTAAAGTTCATTTTTTTCCACACTGAAATTGTAGTCTTTTAAAACAAAATTAGTCATTAAATAATAGAACTGAAGTGTCTTCAGGCTAACGGGCACCCCAGTGCTTTGTCATTTCAATGCTTGAGTAGTTGGCACGAAGGATTTGATAATATCTGGGTCATGTAACCCAACTGCTTAAAAATTACCACCATCAGAATATTTGTCTTTCAGCGAATTCTTATAGAGTGGCACCCAGTGGAAAAGCTTTGGACTATTGTACGTCTCTGACATATTTTTGTAGGCATTTTCTAAGTATGGAGTCCATTATCAAACATTGAGGATACCAAACTGTGAATTTGGTGATTTGCAAGCATAGTAATGGGCTGTGCTTAGAAAAAAAGAAAAAAGTGAAAACCAGTGATTTGTCTGAACCAAGATGGCTGCTGCTTTCTTTATCAATAAGGCATCATAAGTTAGCTAGATGTGCAGATGTGGCAACAAGTATTGGTACCCCTCCACCCCCTCCAATAATCCCAATTTGCTGGAAAATAAGTTGAAAGTGACAGAAGTAAATGGTACCCACCATTGTTTATTTCATAATCCTATAGAGCATTCACTTTGAGATAATAATTTGAAATTGATAGGTGTATCTGGATTTTGCCAGCTTTGAGTATGTATTTATTTGTAAAATGTAATGGATTGTCCCCAGTGTTGTCATTGATAAATTTCTATAAACCAGAATATAGAATAAAGGCTATACAAGTACAGATTGAAATGTCTAGACTCCATTGGGTCAGATCTTTTGAAATTTGATAACACAATATCAGTACTCCTGCACATATTAAATACACAATGTCATATAAAAATGTAGCTGAATGTGTTATATATAATCAACAATCAATGACTGGATTTGTGTGTAGATGGCTTTACAAATATAGATAATTAGGGTTAATACTAAGAGGATGTAAAAATGGTTAGTGGAATTATTCTGCATTGGGCTTTGTAAAAGTTCAAATAATAGATACAATAAATTGTTCTCACGTAATCTAAATAATCCTTCTTGCTAAATAAATATGTATTTAAGATCATAGGTATGTATGCTAAGGATTACCAACTTTCTATAATGGGACATTTATAAAGGGCATTTATGTTGTGAAAGTCTTTGGCAAGGATGTTCTAGTCTTATTTTGCCTTTTATTTATAATCGCCTGTTCATGTTACTTTTCCCATGAAGATGTTTTTACTCTGTTGTAAGTTTTCTGAAAATTATTAAAGCTTACTGGGCCAGGTGGAGTTTGCATTTCATTCTGAACCTACCCAACATGATAAAGGAATGGGCCCCAAACATCCAATTATTAAACACATAAGCAATATCAATATTTCAGAAAAAGATAATTGTGAATGTAATCTTTGTGCATATATGAAAAACTAAGTTAAATAAATGATATATAGATGACAGAGATATGAATGAATACATTCCACCAATTTATCTCTTAGTTCAAGTGAAACTATTCCTTAAAAAAACCCCATCAGTCACAAGTCTAAACCTAAGCGCACAGAAGAAAAAATCACGTGGTACTTGCTTTCCTAGCATAGATGGGTGAATCCATGAATTGAGTAACATGAACTGCAATTTAAACAGAGTACCTCCTGCCCCTCTTATGATGGAAGGATTTGAAAATCTGGAAATGGATTCCTTAAGCTGGGTTCATTTTTAGCCACTTTACCCTCAAGATGAAAGCTGGAAGAACACAGAATCATGTAAAGCCAACCCAAGGGAGCCAGCTTCATAGTCATCAGAATGTCAGTGAGGGATGTAGAATCTTCCACATTTAAACTAGCACTTCAGCATAAAATCATTAAGTGATCCTGGACAGTTTGATCTGTCAGCTTATCCCAATTTATAGGTTGTCACGAATTTAAAATGCCCAGTGGTGACATGGGGAGAACTCTGTATTTAGAAATTTTTAGAGGAATGGCTAGATATAACTTAAATTAAATGCAGAGCTTCACATTCTACTTGTACTGTGCTTTGGTATAAACATATACTAAATGAAAATACTACTACTTAATACTAATTCTGGTACATAGCAAATAGATCAAGATGAACTTGCATTTCTCTATCAAATTTGATGCTTTAAAATTTTTAAATTATTTTTTTAGCAACCTGAAAAATAACATGTATTACACATATCTTGTTCTGTCCATCCATCCATCCATCCATCCATCCATCCATCCATCCATGCATGCATCCATCCTCTCTAAAAACCATCTTCTTGACAGCTCTCTTGGCATGATTTCTCTTCCAAGCCTAAATTAATAAAATTGCCCCTGAACCAGAGATGGTATTCAACAGGTTCTGACCAGTTCTGGAGAACCGGAAGCAGAAATTTTGAGTAGTTTAGGGAATCAGCAAATACCGCCTTCTGACTGGAGATTTTACAGTATCCTTCCCCTGCCACGTCCACCAAGCCACGCCCACAGAACCGGTAGTAAAAAAATTTTGCCCTGAAACAATGACCATTTGCTGCAGGTATGATCAAAATATCTGAATAAAGATACAGGAGGGAGTGGATGGGATATAGTGAACCCAAGCACAGAATTAACTTTTGGACAACATAATTTTTCACTAAATCATTTCCAAGATAGTTCATGAAGTGATGTGGTTTCTAAGGTGAAAAACTGCATTGCAAGATATTAGAATTGAGGCATAAAGTAGTGTTTTCATGTTCCAAGCTTTTTTTAAAAAAAAACATTCTTTGCTTTTTGCCTCCTCCATAGCTTACTTATTGGATAAATCAACATGGGAGTTGGAGATTTAACTCAATTTTGTGTGGCAGTCATCCTTAAACTGCTGCTGTATTAACCAGTGTTGCAAAGACAGAGCTGAAGACCAGGAGGAGATAACTATATAATTATATCCTTTTTGGAAAATATATATAATGGCAAACAGGTTTTATACTTTTTCAAGATTGCACAAAATATTTTTTATTTTATTTGCTACTTTCACCACAGGACTCCATTAAAGCTTTTGAACAGCTGTATCAAAACATCTTCAGTGCCTTTCATATAAATATGAGAACTCTGTTCCAATTATCCAAATAATGCAACAGTTTTCACTCCCTTTTATTTTGACATTGACTACTCTGAAGTGGAAGGTTTTCCTGCACTTAGATAAACATTGAAACTATTTGGAATCCCTAAAAAGATTATTGTATAAGAGGCTCAGGGAACATTGCCAGTTGACTGCCTGGAAAATAAAATTTCCTACACATGCAAACACATTTATACAAAGAGATCTATTTTATAATAGCTTTACATGGCCAAAAAAAGACAAGTTTGGGTGTTTTGTCGTCTCCGCTTTTTTATTTCATTTGCCAATAGCACTTACAATCTACTGACAGAAAATGAAATTTTATCTTAAATACAGTACAATCAAATATACACATTTTAGTTTAATATGATGGTACATTTAGTTTGTAGTCAGCATAAATTACATTACTGACAGACTGGGTCCCGATTGTAGTTATGTAGTAATCGACTACTTAAGAAACACAAATGATCAAATAATCTAATATATTGTTTCTTGTCTCCAAAGAATAATGCACAGAAATTGCTTGTCTGTAGAAGGAAAATAATTATGAAATAAGACCTCTGTATATTTGGATACCTTCTTCACCTCTGACATCAGCCCACTATCCTGTCAGAGCTGAATAAGCCTCTTGGATAAGAAGCAAAACATCTTCAAAGAAAAAACAAGAAACTCCAGTTGCCTCCTGAAAAAGCACCTTTGGGACAATAGTGGTGGTATTAGAATCTTTCTCATTACTCGGCCTGCTCCACCCAACCAAGATGGCCCTTGCCTGTTAAATGTTATTATTGTTGTGTTTTACCTCAGCTTTTTACAGAAGGATAGCAGTCTTAGCTTTTGAAAAAAGAATATGTTTCAAAATATTTGATCAGTTTAATTCACAAGTCAACTGGTTAAAAGGCAGATGTTTAAGAAGTTATTTTCTTTAATCAGCCAACATCTCTTTTTGTTACGATTATTGATATTCGCACTGGATAATTGGAACTATTCAGTCAGCTTTCATTTATAAAACACTATTACTCAGTGTCTCTCTGCAGGAACCAACCTTAGAACTTTGTATAAAAAGGATTTATTCTGTCTCTGTTCTTTCTTTCGCTGATGTGTTGTATCTTATTCGCATTTACACTAAGCCTCTAAGTGTGATTTAAATATATTTCATAGCAAACATTTGGAACAGTCTTATACAGTAATAAAAATGCTTTGTTGATTATTGTTCCCAAAGGTATTTTGGTCTAAGTGAAGTGCATTATGTAATATCTGATCCTGCAATCCTTTTTCAGGAGGAATTCACTTTCTGTTATGATTTTGGATTTCAGTAATTGTGCTTAGACAGATGTACATCCACCCAAGTATATCTAATAGCAATAGCAACAGCTATTAGACTTATATACTGCTTCACAGTGCTTTACAGCCTTCTCTAAACGGTTTACAGAATCAGTATATTTCCCCCAACAATTTGTGTCCTCATTTTACCCACCTCAGAAGGTGGAAGGCTGAGTCAATCTTGAGCCAGTGAGGATTGAACCCCTGACAGTCAGCAGAATTAGCCTGTGATACTTCATTATAACAACTGTGCCACCATGGCTCTTATCTTTGTGTTAGGCATATCTTACCCATGAAGGATCAGGTCAGTTGGGTTATCTTAAATAGGGCTGCAATTAGCTCTCTGTGCATGCAATAAGGGTGTAATTCTTCAACCTTCAACAACTTTCTGAAGCATCCCAAACTGTACCAGCCCTGGACATAAAACACTGTCACCAATGACATTATGGAAAAAAAATGTGGGGAAGTAGGAAGTGCTACTGGTATATGTGCCCAGGTCTGTTTTAATATTTAAGTCCTAAGCAAGCACAATACTTGTTTATGGCTGACATCGGCAACTTGATTGTTTCGTCAATCCATAGGTACCTGTTTGCTGTAACTAGAACTCCTAAGAATTAATTGATTCTATTTTTATGAATATTTCTCCTGGTTATATGCATGATCTTGTTTTTGTATGTGATTTGTACTTGCTTTAATTCCCATTATGAGTGGAGGCGTTGTACACAACTGAGGTTTGTTTGATCAGAGCCCTCTCAGTTCTATAAAGATATTCAAATAAATAATCCAATGACACTTTCTTCATAATAAAAAAAATGTTGTTATCCATAGTTCAGATTATTAATTGCTGCTAGTCAGAGCGGGTAATGAATAATTTCATGAAGTCTGTTCTGTTCTGGTATTCTATGGATATTCTATGGATATTCTATTCTGGTATTCTATGGATAATTTGGATTTTTTGCATCCATTATGATTATTCCATAATACCCCAGCCATGCTGATCAGCAAACTGAATTAGAGCACGTCTAAAGGGTACCAGGTTAGAGGAAGAGGTGGAATTCAACAACAGATTGCTTTTTTTTAGTCTCATATCTCATATGATATGTATTTTGGCCTTCATAAAAATCTATTAAAATGTTATAACGAATGAAAATTAAAAAAAACAACAACCAGCAACTCCCATCCAATTGTTTGACAGTGATGATTTATAGGAATAAAGCACCTGACTGACTTGCACAAATTGAATACTTTAACAAATAAATTGGACAACATCTTCAATGCTAAATATTTCTCTTTTTTTGTGCATGGCAATGTAATCTGGGAGTATTGTGTCTGACAGCATCAGAGGTATTGTTGAAGTTTTTTTTTTAGCTTTATCCAGATGTTTAGCTAGGGGTAATGTTACTATATAGATTAACACAGCTGTCTAGGAGTTACCATGCTAAATATGGAGAGCATCTGTGATTTGTCTAGGGAGGTTGAATTTCAATTAATTAAATGTGAAGCTAGCTTGCTAAGATCTTTTCCACTGCTAGTAGGAACCTGATGGTTTTTGGAGCAGCTGAAGCAAACAACATTTTCCAGGTTATTCATTTTGGCCAAGTCCTTGGAAAGGTATGTAGACTAGATATTAAAGCATTTGATTATATTTCCCAATGTACCTGATTCTTAAAATTAAAAGTTGCTTCCAATAAATTCGGTTGCAGATGGATACCCTCAATAATAAAGTTAGTAAGGACACAGGAATAGATGGATGGTCCCACATAATGGAACTTGAAGTAGTTCTTTGTTCATAAACTATGAAAATTGAAATGTATAAGTTTCTATTGTACTGGCACATATCATGAATAATGACTAATTGGATTAGAAGTTTTGTTCTGCTAAATGTCTTTCATCTCTTCAGATATTATTATCCTAAATAGAGGGTAGTTCAACTTATCTAGCATTACTTTAATGGTGAGTGACTATATAAAATCCATTTTATATAATGGTAAATGACCATATAAAATCTATTTGTGAGTTTGTTGCTCTGAATTTAACATTTCTTCCATCCGTTCTTCTGTGTCAGATTTCAGACAGCAGATCCTTATTCTTCCTTAACTTCAGCATTAATATAAGCTGGACTGAAAAATAATGTCATGTGATTTTTAATTCTTATGCCAGATGACTAACAGGCAGATTCAGAGAATAAATGATCCTATCACGTGCTCAAGTTATTTTTTTTCAAGGTTTGGCTGGAATTCATCCTTCCATATCCAAATTGGTCCAGATCTGCTAAAGCTTTCATTGTCTTAGGGCCAAACTAAGCATTCATTTGAATTCCCATTTTAAAATAAGCATTGCCTTTTTAAAAACATGATTTCTAAAATAGTACATATTTGGTAATCATCTTTTCTCTCCCTTACTGGTGTTTCTTACAATATGTCCAATCACACTTTTCAAATTAAGTTTCCAAAACCATAGATAAATTCTCATAAGCCTCTGAGCCTAATTGAATGGTATTCTAGTGACATCAAAGCCTACTGGGAAATGAAGTTCTTTGGGATTGCAACCATTATAGAACCTAGACAGAATTTCATTTCCTTGAGACATTGGCTTGAGCGTGCCAATTTCTTTTGAATCAATAAGTTGAAAATAAACAAAAAAACCTTCACTTTTTCCTCATGTCTGATTGCTTTTTTTTCAAGCATGCCTTTCAGACTGCTTTTCATATGAAGATATTAGATCCTAATTATTCCTACAGTAGCTTCCAGCTTTGTAAAAGATACTTTTAAAAGGATAAGCTACCATGTTTCAATTGAGAAAGCAAAAGCGCTTATACAAGTTCTTCATAATGATAGGCAAAGTTGAATCAAGGATTGTTTTCCTTGATTTAACTATCGGGCTAAAGTCAGAACCCATTCAATTTTCTGGATTCATACAACATACACAGCTACAATTTAACAAATCATGTTGCAGCTTAGCATAATGTGGGAACCTATGTTCAGTTATGGTAAAGCACCTAAATTCAACAATTTCAAAACCTTTGCTGTTAAAAGACACATAGCATCTTTTAAGCTTTGATAAAGCCGTGCTGCTATAGCTAAGCAATGGATCTATGCAATGCCTTGATGGGAAATGGCTTGAGCAGAATTTTTCAGTAAGTTGTTTTAAATTCATGCTAAAATTGGAAGTAAGACAAGAAATAAATATGTAACAGAGGCTGGCTTGTTTAAAAGCTTAGGTTTGAATATTTGAAAGACACAAACGTTTTTGAGAACTATTACTTTCATATCCTTAAACTATAGATTGGGAAAGAAAAGGAATACTGCTGCACTTAGAAACAAATGATTGAAGGCATGTTAAAACTAGGGTGAACTCTCATTAATGAAAACAATAATGTAGGATATATGTTATGTTATAAATTGTTTCTTAGAAATCTCAGAAGGAAAATGCTGGCATCGAAATATAGCTTAAAATTGGCATATAATTTTTTAATAATTCTAATTTGTACATGGGCTAATATAGCAAATAAAAGTATTTATTTCACTTTAACAAGTATCCAGTTAAATATAATTGCCTCTAAGGCATTTCTCTTCTTCCCCTTCCAAATACACATACACACACTCACACACATGCAAAGCTTTCAGAGGGAAAATGCATTTTAATGTATTGTAGCTACATGCATATAGCCTTTCCCCTCATCTATATTTGAGTGTCAAGAGTAATTGTACCAACAACATTATACCTAGCCTATATTAATCAGACTTGCAGCTACAGCTTGCTGTACTTATGATTACATTTGTGATGTTTAGATGAATTCCCTGCCTTAATATTCTGTTAGAAGGTCTTTTGTCATTATTCAGACATTTGGAAAATGGATTTTTTTTATGAAAAAAAAGCCAACATAACACTAAATGTTTATAAAATCTTCCATAGAACACCTGCACCAAATTAAAAATCTCAGATTAATGCATTTAATGTCATATGCTGTACCAATGAAAAAGTTTCAGAAGTCAACAATATTTCAGTTAACTTTCTTTGGTAAAGTTTGGTTACCTAATTATAACAAGAATTGTGGTATAAAAAGTATTTAATTTGCTGTGACCCGAAACACCTATGCTTGTATTCTTTCTCAAACTGTAGCATGAATTCTACTTTCTACTTTGCTATTATCAAAATCTGTGCCCATTTTTGGACAATTTATTACAAGAAGGATTCATGTCATCTGGAAAAGTTTTAGAGAAGAAGAATGATCAAGAGACTAGAAACTAAATCATAAAATGGAGATTGAAAACCTGTTTTGGAGTATTTGGGAATATTTAATAGAGAGGAGAGGAAGAGAGAAAAGAGAAGAGAAAAGACATATAGTAGTGCTAGTCAAATATCTGAAAAAGATCTCACAGAGAAAAAAGTCAAAATTTATTCTGTGTTGTTCCATACAGCAGGATCAAGAATAGTGGTGCAGGAAAGCAGTTTCCAACTGAAACTTCTAAACAGTAAGAACTGAATCTACTTTGGATGTTTCAATTTGGATCCTATACTAAGCAAGGAGTTGAATGACCTAAAGTGCCTCTTTCCTCAATATGAATCTATAGCCAAAGGTAGATAGTATCTTGATTTTTTTTTATTTAAGGCCTTGGATGGATGAAAACATGATGAGCTATAAATTGGGCTGTTTGGTTTTAGTTTAGCATATCTAGTATGAACCCAAACATTGTGGTTTATAAATTATGGTTTATGGCTAAGCATTAAATTGTGATTGAATCTTCACAATGCATGTAGTTTATTCAAATTATGTTTAAAATGTACATCGCTTGTTGCAGCATACGAACTTAGTCAGTCACTGCTTCCATCTGACCGTAAATATAAACTAGTCTTTTCCAATTTAATTACTTCTAATTGGATTTAACCACATCTGCCAGAATCTCCAGTCTGACTGGGAATTATGGCAGGTGTTGTCCCACACAATTGGAGGAGTTATTCCAGAGTACAGTTAGCTTTGCTGTTTTCTTCTTAAAACGCTTAGGGTCAATATTTTGAGCAGAAAGCAGAAGGGTGATATAGGGAATTGATGATCCATTTATTTTTTGTTATTTACTGCAATTCATAAAGATAAAGGAAATAATCATGGTGGTGGGAGAGCAGCTAATTATATTTCTAGCCACACGAGGAGACCCTATTTTGGATTATAATGATAAACTAGCATAGATTATATTTATGAAATGAAAAAAAAATTACTTAGCATGAGGAAAAATTGAACTAATCCCTTCTATATAGTTCTTGGAGAACGAAAGTAAGACCATTTATCTTCAGTGAAGATGACTTTTGAGTGAGGGCTTATTTTTGTGGGCATAGTTTTTTTTACATGTAGGGCACACTTTTCTTTTTTAACATATTTTTATTATTTACATATAAGTATATAAGTATATCGAACACAGTGTGACCACCCATGCATTTCCTCCACCATGCATACCAAAGTAGAAGGCAAATAACATATATACTACTTACACAGTGCTATTCTTGTACAATTGTATTTGACCAAAATAATCATTCTAATACATATATAATGTCTCATTCTGGGTCTATTTGACCTAATTTTATGTTCCGACTCCCATCTCTTGGTTCCACACATTGGTAAAATCTGGCCTATGTGTCATAATATTCTGTTTCCCCTTTGTATTTTTTGTTTTAATGTTAATCTGTCCAATTCTGCACAAGCTTAATATCTTCTTTATTATCTCCTTTTCTGAAGGAGTGTTTTCACTTTTCCATTCTCGCTGCCATGTAGGGCACACCATGGTTCTCCAGATATTGCTGAAAGTACTTCCCAGAAGCTCCAGCCAGTTTGGTCAAGTAAGAGGGTTGCTGGGAACTACAATTCAATAGAAACCGGGGTCACCAATTCCTCGTCCTTCTTCTTTTGAAATGAATAAATAATTCTCTAGAGTAGAATAGTTTCTGAAAAATTCTTTTGAGTAGGGTAGTATAATTGACAAAGGAAGTTGTATGGATATTTTTCTCCTATCCCCTCTTTCCAAAAGCTTATAATGCCTATATATATGCCATTTTACCTAAAAAGATAGGTAATCACCCTCTGGGGAAAAAAAGATGAAAAAAAATGAAGAAATGTACTAATCTCTATTATGATATACTTAAGACACCTCTCCCATTAAAAATTAAGCTATTGGAATAATAACTTAGTCTTTCTTTCAGGTAATAGATAACAATACTTGTTTTGTTTTGCAAACAGGAGAAATTTAACTTTGTAGCATTTTGCTATGACCTACTCAGTGGAATTACAGCAGCAAACTAATCCTTTAGGAGAGATGGCTCTATCAATCTTTGGATTTTTCTAATGTGGAAGCTACTCAATTGCATCTCAGAAATCAGGGAGGTAATTACTCATGCAGACAGCACCAAATGAAAGGGAAAAAAATGCAAGTTCTGCTGAGTATTCCCTTTTAGAACAAGCACTGAAACAGGAAAAACTGCCTCTATAATCAGTCAAATACTTTCGTTAATTTTTCAGGTGTTGAAGGCTAGAGTGAGGATACATGCCATGAAAGTTAAAGCAAGGAGAGACTTAGTGGACAACTTGCAACAACTCTTATTAAGCAAACTTTGTGCTTTCAATGTTTTCTACGTCATAATTTTAAAATTTTAAAAGCTTTAAATAAGCAGGCATTGCAAACCTGGCATAAACTTTATACATATGTATCTATACAGCTTTAAATTATCTATCTATCTATCTATCTATCTATCTATCTATCTATCTATCTATCTATCTATCTATCTATCTATCTATCT
>JANHFN010004236.1:394391-409508 GCA_032468175.1 Toxicocalamus goodenoughensis
CAGGCTTCCAAATAATTGACAGTCTGGTGGAATCATCTCTTCTGTTCATGCTTTCAGGTCTTTTTTCAATCTCTATGGCTTCTCTGATGATATATATATATATATATACACACATATACACACACACACACACACACACACACACACACATATATATACATTATACATACATACATCATCCATACATCCATACATATATATATATATATATATATATTTGCTGCCTGGACAAGTTCTCTATTAAGACTAAGAAAGAGAAAGCTTGAGCATCATGGAAACAGAAGGCACAAGCAGGTGAGAAATAAAAAGGAGAACAAGTTTGGTTTTCACCTGCCAATATTGCTGTGGAAGGCTTACTTGGAAGATACTCCACTCTGATGCTTGAGCCTATTCTTATTTATTATAAAAGAAGATGCTTGTTTGTTTCAGTCACTTAGGAGATAAATACAGGAAAATGGCTCATCATTTATTGGTTTATCCATTCCCATCCCCAGCACAGTTTAGAGTGGTCTGATTTCAAAGTGACAGCTGGTGGTGTCGCTTCCCGATACATGCTAATCCAGTTTTTATTATTGAAAAACTGCCTATGCTTCTAGCCAGCGAGAGGGAGTTGCTCAATGTAATCGCTGAGGAGGAAACCTTAGGATCTTGCATATAAAAGCCTAAAATGAACAATTTTCTCATTAAGCAGCAGCATTGTGATTAAATACAGATGTAATGCAGGGAAGTAATTTATATCTATGAGCAGATAATGTTCAGTTGGGCTGGGGACTTTTTTTATTATCTCCATTTGAATAAACAGTATTTTGGCTTGCTCTTCCATTAAAAAGTATACAAAACCAACTTTTCTTTTCTCAAATGCTGTCAGGAATAAGATTCATGTCCCAAATATCTGGGAAGATGTGGTAGTACTAAGAGGCACACGTCAAGTCTTTTTCTTTTCTTTAGGGTTTTTTTTGAATGTCAGTAATTTAGTATTTATTTGATTTGCCAATTAAATACAAGATACAGTATAAGAATAAACATAGTTTTGAATACATTAGATACTTATAAGAAAAATAAAAAACTCAATAGGACAGGAACAGTAGGCACGATTGGTGCGCTTATGCACACCCCCTACAGGCCTCTTAGGAAGGGGGTGAGGTCAGTAGTAGACAGTCTAAGGTTAAAGTCTAAGGTGTTCAAAGGGACATACACTTGTGGTAGTTTCTAGCAGAATTCTGGTATGGTTATGCTAGAATATTTTTGCTGTACTTATACTGGTGAACTCAGAATACAAAGGTTTCCTCCTTGAGCAGAGGGCTGGACAAGAAGATCTCCAAGGTCCTTTCCACACTTATTATTCTGTTAAAAAGTAACCTGGAGCCCATGGGCACCTCTCTTGGCAATAGACAGGCTCTCTCCTTCCCTCTCAGGCTCAGACTTCACAATATCATCCTCGAATAGCTGCAGGGGTGGGATTCAAATATTTTAACCACCGGTTCTGTGGGCGTGGCTTAGGCGATAGGTGTGGCTTGGTGGTCATGTGACTGGGTGGACATGGCTTGGTGGTCATGTTATTAGCTGGGTGTGGCCAACTCAACATCACTCACATCGAGGCATGCATCTCTTTGCCTGGCCTCTCATGACTCTGGGGATGCTGCACCAGTCGTAAGTGTGAAAAATGGTCATAAGTCACTTTTTTCAGTGCCATCGTAACTCTGAATGGACACTCCACACGAGCAACGTACCAGCAAAAAACTCCAGAGAAGTTCCAGAGACAGGAATGTAATAAGAGTTAATGGAGAGGCAGTTTCTGTAAGCAACACCAGAATGTTTCCTTCCTGCCTTCCTTACTGGATTAGGCCAGTAATTTCTTCTAACAACCGGTTCTCCGAACTGCTTAGCATGTTATCAACCAGTTCTAGCAAATAGGTGCGAACCGGTAGTATCCCACCCCTGGACAGCTGCCTTGTGACTACAGTGATCTTCTGCTGTGTTATACTGCTATTTTATTGATGATTTCATAGTGAATCTTGATTGATTGAAAGGAAACAATATAAAAGAATGCAGGTGAGCAAAATAAAGGTCTAGAAAGGTATTATTGGGAGTATAACTTGAAAGAAGCGTTGTGTTTGGAATTTGGAACAAAATACCTTTTTCCCGTTTGCAAAGATCTGTTTTGATAGTTGGCACAGTTGACATCAACAAATCACTGAAATCTTAACTCCTGGATGTTAGATGGAAAGGCCACCCAACCATTTCATTATATTCTAATTAATAATAAACTTCAATAAAAATATTAATGATATTCATTATGATATTCAGCAGCTTTGCAGGTCTTCTGCTGAATATTAGCTGCTCTCCAACACAGCATCTTTTCTTCTGCTTTCTACTGTTAGAAATTTGAGACTGGTGTTATTTTGATTTTCCTATTATGTCTGTGGACATGCTTGAAATTAAAATTTATATTAGAGAAATATTATTAAAGTGTAGTTAGCTCTAATGACATAGAATGGCAATAAATATTCCATTGAGACTTATATTTATATCACTCATTCAGTTATATCTTTACAACGCAGGTTGTTTTGTAAGAGAAGAAATTGCCCAATGAATAGCTTTTTTACAGCACTGTTATGTGTGTTTACACACTTTACTTCTCTAATCCTTACAACAACTTTGATAGGTAAGTCAGTGCAGTTCACATATTGCAGATGTGGGGTGAAAATTGAGCTGAGATGTAAAAAGTTTGTCTAACAGCATTCAAAATTAAGAAAAGGCTCTTTTGGATTAGATCAAATGTCTTTGTAAGCACACATTTTCTTCCTACAGGACTCATAATTTCCCCAACCTTGGGAAGCCCAGTAGCTTGAATGCAAAAGCATCCTTTCATTTGTGTATCCTAGCCACTGGCATTTGAAGGGGCCAGACCTTTAAGACTAGAGGTAGCCATTCCTAACCTAAGCTTCCATTACCTGCTAGCTCATCACAGAAACAAAATTTAACTCTGGCACTTGATTATTAGGCTAGATTAACACAATAGCGTATTTTTCACATGTTTCAGTAGGGATTGGTTAACATAACGCTCTCCGAGTGTTATTGACCTCCAAAACCCACTTGCCCCAGGGCCAACCAAGGAAAGATGTGATGGATGTTGAAGTCTGATCCCAACTGGAGAATCAACTCTGTCCATATGTGTGTGGGGGGTAGAGAAATTAAGGTCATGAATGTTGAAAATAGGTATTGAATTCCAAAACAACAGAAAGGAACGAATTGAAGCCTTTAGAAATTTTGGATTTGAAAATTTATATTACAGCCCTTAAAATGTTGAGGAGGAGGAGCAGCAGGAGCAAAAGTGGCAGAAACAGAAGAAGCAGAAGCAGGAGAAGAAGCAGCAGCAGCAGAAGAAGACAACGGTGACAAAGAAGCAGAAGCGGAAGAAGTCATGCTGCTTCCATGTCCACCCTACAAAGGATGATGATACATAATTGATTTTTATATGTGTCTCTCCCAAACCTCATTTTAAGAAGATGTTGTGCAGCTTATGCCATAATATTTTTACAGATTTATTTCATATTATTTATGATTAATCTTAATTTTTCTCTATTATATGCTGTGGTTGCTTCTCTAGAAACTGTATTGCAAGTAAAAGTTGAAAGCAAAACAGGATGTATTTGTGGGAGCAAGCAGGAATGTAGAAAGGATAGAAGAAGTGCTATTTGTTTATAGTCCAGAGTCAGAATATGTGATAGATGACATTGTGGGCTAGATTGGCCATCCCAGATAGACAAAAAGAAGAAACAGTTACAGTGAGGGGTATAACCCCATGTTTAGGTGAAAAGAAATGAATTCAGGATGCTTAGCTGATCATCTGCATGATCATGCCTGATTTGATTTTATGTTTTGAAATCATAATAAGCTACTCTTTCCTTTTTAGACTGACAGAAATTTTAGAGTCTTTAGATTGAACGAAGCTTCATAAATATTAAAATTAATATGAATTATATGAGCTCAACATTTGTTAACATCCTATAACATAGGTTTTTATGCAATAATTATTAACACCTTGGCCCTAGCAACTCCTCTCATCCATCCATCAAAAAAGGACAGCTGCTTTTGAAATATTTATTGTTCCATGTCTTTTGATTACACATTGCTCTTGATTTATGGAAATTGTCTCTTTTCAGGATAAGAATTTAATAAAACTTCCTGAGTTATCTTTACCTTTGCTGAAGATCAGATGATAATATATTTATGTAGTCAAAATAAATCCTTAGTGATTTAAACCCAATGATCTGAAGTAGGGCCCCTGCTGAACAGGGCTGCTGGAAACGAGAGCTTGGATAGAATTTCCAGAATCTTTTGAAACCAGGCTGAGAATATAGCGATGGTCTCTGAGCTGAGCAAGATGGAATTTTATAGTGCTTAGTCTTAATTTGTTTTAAAAGTTAAGACAAAACTATCAGAATTGCCCCTTTTTATATAAAAAAAATTAGATTTATGAGTGGAGTAATGGTCCAAAGTAGACCTCAGAAGAACACAACACATATGTTGAAAATTAAAGTTGAAAAGGAGGATATGTCCACAAAGGACATATATGAAAATTGAGTAATCTGTACTTTAAAACTAGGTCTATGATGTACTAAACCAAATTTTAACTATGGTTTGTTGAGTATGCTAGAGTAACAAAAATGTGGTTTATGATCCTAGTTATATAGGGTTCACACTACTTGTTAAATCCAAGTATTGGAATTGGTCTTTGACAGGAAACAGGTTTCCTGATCCAAAGCATTATCTTGGAATATGTTAAATCATATCAATTAATTTTAGAATTTAGTACATTGCATTCAGCATTTTGCATTCACTATAGAGTCACTGAAGTGGCATATAAGATGATTATTATGGTCGGTTGCACAATCAACCAGATGTTAGACTGGATTTGGCATTTCTATTCACCTATCCATCCCGAGGACCTGGGATGGAGAGATATTGTTTGTTGTGTTGTTAAAGGTATAATTGCAGGATGTAAGCTCTTTGAAATAAGGATGTCTTTTGTAATTGACTGGTAGTGATTTTGTCAATTTTGCCAATGGTATTCAGGTCCTGTTCAGAGGTTTGGGGATAGCTCCCAACACATCTGTTAACTATTGGTACTGTCTTTGCATTCTTTTGCCACAGTCATTCTACTTCCATTTGCAGGACTTTGTATTTTGTATTTTCCCTCCAGTTCTTTCTTTTCTATTCTACTGTCTCCAGGCATTGCAACTTTCTTATCAACAATAGTTAAGCATGAGGTGTTATGTGGCAGGTGCTTTTCTGTTTGAATTCTAGTACCAGAGCACTTTCCATTAATTTCTACTTCTCTTACTTCTTACTCAATATGGTCCCATCTTTCTTACAGTCAATGCCATTTCTTGCAGATTTTCCAATGCTCTGTTGCTGCTATTTTGTCATACCATTGTTTGTAGTCAGTCAGTGCAATCTTCTTGCAGCAGCTAACTAGGTAGTTCATTGTTTCTTCAGCTACTTTGCAGAAATGGTTATCTCCTATCTGCTGCTGTCTTCTCAATTCTGGCTTATTTATATTTTTCTATGATGTAGCTATTTGAGAAAGACATTTCAAATACCAATAATAGCTTAAACTGCTTTGAATTTTCCATCCCATTGCCAGATAAACCCAGTCAGAGGAACCCGAGAGTATCTAGTAGAAGCTCAACACAATCTCTTAAATATACTGTCTTTAACAACCTTGAGGGATTCAGTGATTGCATAATGTAAATTCTCAATATTTTAGGTGCCCTGTAAATGAATGATTATTGTAAACTATAACTCTCTACTGTGGGTTTGCTAAGACCCAGAATGAGGTGCAAATCCCAGAACAAATCAGAAGCCTGATTAGGGTTTTGTTGTTGTTGTTGTTGTTGTTGTTGATGATGATTCTCTCCCCAGACGGCATTTGTTTTAAACGAGACGACTCTTGAATTTAGTCCACAGATTTTGCTGCAAGATAATTCGTGTTACTGAAAAAGGGATGATGATTTTTTCTCTGGCACAAAAGCAAAAAGAAAGCCATTCTACCACTGTACACTTCTTTTAAGAATAAGAGGAACGGAATCACACAGTAAAGAAATGAATAGGAAGATTGAATTTAGTGGGTGATTAAAATGCACAAAATCTGGACTGGAATGCACCATTCTTTCTCTTTCTTAACCTCCCCCATTACTTCAGAGGCTTCAAATTGTGGCTGATCTCACATATCACAAGCTTTAATGCGCTTACTGACAAAGGAGATGAATTAAGGATACGGCATCTGACTTAACTCTGAGTTTTCTGGGTGTAGTGGATTTAACATTATTTGAACACACTTTTTAATGGTTTAATATAGAATTATTTTAGGGCAGAACTTGGTGGCAGGGAAGTAGCTAATTCTCTGCTTCTTCTAGCCCTCTTTTTTTTTGAAAGAAAGAGAGAGAGAGAGAGAGAGAGAGAGAGAGAGAGAGAAGCTTTATCTTAATTAAAGTTTAATTAAGGATCACATTTGGCAGTACTTTTCACACCGATCGACACCAGCAGATTTTCTAGGGCTTAACTTTATCGTGCAGAAAATCCTCTTTTATTACTCTCAACCTGTTGTAAAAGCTGTTGGCACAGAGCAATGGCTGCTTCATTCAGCCGCCTTGTTTGCCGCTGGAAAAACCCCAGGTCCCTAGAGATAGCACCACAGTGGTTCAATTTAATATCTATCCCATCACTACAAGACTCTAGCTCATTATTAATGATACTATTCATTAATTTCTTGTTGGGCTGATGTTGTTATTTATTAAAATATTAAAGAAAGCTCCTGAGACACATACATAATGAGAGACACCTCTGTTCATGAGCTATACCAGCAGAGGGGAATGAATATAATGTAGATTTACCCATCCCACCATCCGCTCTCCTTCCCTCATTAGTCCTGCTACATCTTGGAGTGACACAGTAAATTCATTTTGTGCACTGTCCAATCAGAGCACAAAACAAATGCGAAGCTCTTTTTTTTTAATGAGCCATTCCTATGCAAAATGAATTGACTACTGTCTAACTCATCTGATCTGCCTCTGTTTGGGGAGGAGGGCTAAATTGCTTATATTTGTGTAAGAAATAAATAAGATTTGGCAGAAGGTTATTGTTTTCTCTGTCTCCCTCAGCCCCCTTTCAGCCTTCCATTTGGAAATTTTCAACCAAACTGAGGGCTTGTATTTCAAAATCTGCTACCTTAGCAAACTCAATGCAATGTGATATTTAAACAATCAGAGTAATATTTAAAATAGCCCAAACAAGCTATCTGTATACTATAGTGGATAGCAGGTTGGACAGAAAGATAGATAGGCAGAATGTACAAACATTGCATGCATGTATATATGTCTAACTATATATGCGTATGTAGTCATATACACAAACACATATTGATACTTGGAAATATCCTATGCTAAGCTCATTTAATACTCAACTTTTAAGATCACAGCTTCCTTGAGCAAACTTACCATAAGACAGGAAGTCTGAGAATAAAATCAGTTTGCATCTATTTTAAGATTTCTTAAAATCACAGTTCAGTGGTCATTCAGGCACTAAAATCTCCCAGCTTATATTTGTCTTTTGCTCCTGATTCAACAGAACATTAGCGAAATCTGCATAACAATTGTGGTAGCATCTGAAGGTAAAGTTTTAATTTGTTCTATATGATTGTTGTTTTTACCCATGTGCAAATAATTGCTATGGGGGAAGAAATGCCTCACTGTTTTAAAGGGATTAACTGGGCGTAATTGCATCTCGTTTTGATCCCTCTTTTAATAATGGATCCTCTCAATCCACGGCCAGTGCAGCAGCTTTGTGGAGATTGCAAGCTAGTTTCAAAGCATTTATGTATTCCTCTTAGGCCTTTGTACTGCAAATGCAGTCATTTTTTTGGGGGGGGGGTTTGGCAGCAGGGGAGTGTAGCAGAAAAAATGCACACAGTAGTGTTGAAAAGACCAAGCAATTGCACAACTCTAGCAAGATACATGGTGTTAATACCTATAGGACTGAATATTTGATTGCTCAGGATTCATTTCCACCTCCCCCCTTTGCAAGTTGCAAAGACTAAGGAAAGGTTCCCAGGACAGACATATTTTATCCCTCATTTTAATCATACGTTGTTTCCAATTTTCTAAAGTTATTTCTATTACTAATATAACAATACAATGTTATGTACCTTTACAGAATCCCTTTTTCAGTTAGATTTTCACTCATTATCTCTAAATAGATCCTGTTTCTCTACATCTTGCTCCGGTCCTTTGTAACTTCTTTTCCTTTCCTTCTTCCCTTTATACTACCATTATACTACCACGTAAGCATTTATCAGTTGCCTCTCAAGGACAGCCAAAGGCCTGTCTAAATATTTCTTAATTTGGAAAGGCAGGTATAAACTTTTATAAAGGTTTTGACTTCTTTGCATTGTGAAGGTGAATCAACTCTTTTATTTAAAGCTTTATTCTGATCTAGTTAAGCCAGGGTCTAAATATGGGATTGTATTCCCAACCCAAGTACAGAATATAAACATAAAAGTTGTATAAGTGACTATTAGTTGCACTGTACATGCTGCAGAATTTTGACGTTTTGAAGGGCTGATTATACATTTAGAATATACATTTATTTGGTATTTCTTCAAACAGATAGATTTATCTCTTCCCATGTTAACTGAATCTCAGAATTTGGAGGAGATTCTTTATGAAATGTATGTAATCTTCTTCATAAATTACTATGTTGTAGAAGAAATAATAATGAACTAATAAATAACAATATCAAACCCAGACTGTTGTACAGTCCTAATAATTTTGCAATCCTGCAAATTTAACCATACTTACTGTCCTATTGTTGAAGACCTGGAATTAATAGGCAGGCATCTGTTGAAAGGTTTTCCTGGAACCTCAACCAGGGACAATACCAGTTCATAACAGCTGCTTATCCACCCTGTAACAGGACTTCCTCTTGAGTTATAATTTAACTCAAAATTGACCTTTATTTATTACCTCCAATTTGTATATTTTATAAAAGGACTGCTGAGCTGCTGTAACATATGAAAATGATCAGTTTCAGAGCTTCTGATTTTATTTTATTTTTTTTAAAAAAGCAACTTTAAGGCTTTGGCCATAGACTTCAAGGGTTTTTTTTAAGCAGTCTGTAAAATTGCTACATGAAACTGCTATCTCTCAATGGAATGTTATATCTCTGTATAACAGGATTATTTAGTACACCCATCATTTTAACAAGTTAAATGGGAGCACCTACAGAATGCAGAGCTGTATTATTCCCGGGCAATTCAGTCAGTGTAAATAGCTGTAAAAGCTTAGTGTTGAATTTCCTGCTATCCAGTATGCAGGCTAAAATAGGATAAAAAAATAGAACCATCAGCTTAGAGCTGACATAGCTAAGATTTACTATGTATTCCTAGATAATTATTGAGCAACCTCTATTGTTGTTATTAATGAGTGCTTACTATTAATGTGGTTTTAAGATTTGTATTTTGTTTTATGTTTATTTCATGTTTTTCCTACAAATACTGGTAAACATTGCCCTCATTGGTCATCCCAGTAGCCCTGTGATCAAAAACATCTACAAAATGTAAAAAATTTTCAGAAAGATGAAATGAGCTTTACAATCTCATGGCACAAACTCAACCTCCTATAAGTGGAAGCTTATTGATTGATCGACTGATATTCCACCTTTATTATTTTTATAAATAACTAAGGTGGCAAACATACCTAATAGTCCTTCCTCCTCCTAGCCACAACAATAACCCTATGAGGTAAGTTAGGCTGAGAGAGAATGACTGGCTCAAAGGCCTTTCATGCCTAAAGTGGACTAGAACTTTCACTTTCCTGGTTTCTAGCCTGGTTTCCTTCACCACTAGATCAAACTGGCTATAACACCACGATCAGAGGTGGTATTCAGCAAGTTCTGACCAGTTCTGGAGAACCAGTAGTGGAAATTTTGACTAGTTTGGAGAACTGGCAAATACCACCTCTGACTGGAGATTTTACAGTACCCTTCCCCTGCCACGCCCACCAAGCCACACCCACAGAACCGGTAGTAAAAAGAATTGAATACCACCACTGACCATGATGCATGTGAAAGGGAGTAGAGACTGCATCATGACATTGAAGTACATCATCATTTGCCATTCGTCAGTCCCTGCAGATATTGTAACCCATTTAGGACCAATTTTCCTCCCTGAACTGAAACCTACCTCAAATAATAACCATCAAATTTGGTGTTGGATACATCATTCCTACCCATTAGCTTCTTAAATGCTACAGGATAGAGGAAGGATCACTTGGTGTATCAATTTTTATCCTCATCCTCCTGCTGCTATATGCATAGAAAGATTAAAGCTGGGGTAATCAAAGGCATTTCCAGGCGCTGCCTATGCTAATTCCTCACAATATTATTTCCACTGTCTCTGTGTCTTTTAAGAAAGTAGCGTAGACAATGTATATTATTGATAATGACAATATTTTATCTTTTGCCTCCTCTCTCCCTGCTGTTGTCTGCCTTTTGGCCATTTTGCCAGTTAACTGATTTTGATGTTTGCTCATGTTCAATAAGCTTCACGTTATATATAAAAATTTAAACTAGCTGAAGTGAATGGTGTACGTGCTTCTTTTGAATTGAATAGGAATGTGCTGTATGGAAATTAAACTGAGCATTTCCTACAATAACATTTCAACATTTGATGCCCCAGTGAAAAACACCATCAGTTGTCAACTCTGGTAGATCTGAGAGATTCAAACCCTCTCTAGTGTCAAGGAAGGATATGGAACACTATTTCAATTCTTTTTTCAAAATGTAATTCAGCTATCTGTAAATATTTTCTTAAGGAAGACTAGAATCGTATCTAGTAACTCCTATGTCTATTTTGAAATTTATTCCATTGTTATAATCAGGGACCAAAGTGATACTTTTAGACATAATGCTAAACTCATTTACCTGCAGCAACACAACAATATATTATTTTCTGCCCAATTCACAAATGTGTGGTTTTGAGTAGGACTTCTGGTCAATAGCATCTCACTCAACTTTCATTGTTGTCCAACATGGCCTGTATATCATATCTGAAAACCTGATATGGAAAAAAGATAATGGAATTACTATATAATATACAATTGTATTTTGTCTACATTCCAAATAACTTCTCTATATACTTTTCAGGCTTAATGTCTAGTAATCCAAAGTCTGTTAAAATGAACTCTGTAGGATATTATGTCACTAAATTATTGTTAACTATAATCAATAGTTCTATACTGTAGCAAGTTTAATCTGAACAATAATGCAGCCATTATTCTTTCATTCGCTTAATTTATGGTATAAATTCTGCTGAAAGTATTTTGCTCAAAATAAGGTTGTCAAAATCAATTAAGTTGTGTTTGCAGCCTTTGAGATTCTGAAAAGAGGCTAAATAATTCTGAGAGAATTAAGGAAAGAATCTTACTTCTGTCCAGGCAACAGCCCTGTGAAGAGTTTCCAAGTGTAATTTTCTTGAAGTTAAAGTTTGGGTTATTATGGTTCACTTAACAGATAGTTTGCCCCAATATTTGTGATCTCAATGATAAGATGACAAGATTTCTAATTTATAAAACCAGGACAGCATGTTGAGCTTTATGAACCATGGCCAAAGGATATATTGAGCTACATCTAGCTCTTCTTGTTCGTATACATTGTATTTTGCAAGGAATTTCTCAAAAGAGAACTCTTGGATTGCATACCTTAAATGTATATCACTAGCATCTTTTTCCCCTTGAACTATAATGAAACAAGCACAGAATTATAATTCTTTACAACTATATGATAGTTTATATCAATATAGCCCCCTCTGTGATGACTGGTCTTATATTCCTTCACTTTTTAATTATTTCCTTTCTGTACTTGACACATTTAGGAAGATTGATTTGTTGAGCTCTCCTTGTAAGAAATGCATGTTAATTATAAAAATAATACTGCCTGAATATATGGGGAAAAATGTGATCCTGTGCTTTCCCTCCAAACTTAAAATCTACTATTTCTTAAAAGCTTAATGGATTCATTTATTTGTCCCAGAAGCAAAACAAAAAACAAAAACAACCAATACCTTTCCACTCATGTTCTTCCTTCCTGTTCTTTAATATTGCAGGATGAAGACATCTGCTTCTGTCTTTACTCATCCAGTTTTGAATTCTGTAATGTTTTCTATCACTGACCTTAAAACTTGGAAATCAGTATTGTACTTGACATGCAATGGAAATATTGGGGTATTTTTTTGGTCTCCTTGGAAATGTAACTTGCTGATATACATTCTCTCTTTTTTTTTGGGATGCACAAAAAACACAAACTTTATTCAACGAAACTTTTCAACTGGTAGCTCGCCACGTCGGGGAGAAATCCAGACTCACCCCTCCCCCTTGCAGCCGCGCCGAGGGAGCCCCTCCCTATATATCTCTTCCAACGAAACCCCCTTTTTCCTTATAGCTGCCACCCCCTCCCCCTCCCGGCGAACAAAGAGAAACCGAACGAGACCCGGGCAAAGCCTCCGGGACGGCTGCCGGCCGCGAAGCTCTCAGATGCTCGGGGCTGCTGGTCCTTGCAAGCTGCCGGCCGCCCCGTCGTTGTCGCGGCAGATGGGGATGGGGACAGTGCGCTCCCAGGCGGGGCTGGAGCCCAGGCGGGGCGCTTCGATGCGGAGCCAGCCAGCCAGCCGGCCGGCCTCGAGCGCCAGGCAGCAGGTCAGCGCCTCCAGGTCGGCGTCGTCCGGCAGGAGCAGCTCGCGGCGCCCCTCGCAGACCTCGTGGCAGCCGCAGCCGTCGAACGCCTCGCTCCGCTGGTCCCGCCGGCCGCAGACCGTTCTCTTCTTAAGTGCTGGTGAAACAATGTATTTTTTTTTTTAATAAATCCCCACACAGTAAACCCAGGACATCATGGAATGAATATAAATGGTGGAATGCAAGCATCTTTGTCACCTCCCCGTCCCCCAGAAAAATGTTTGGGTGATAAATTGTAACTATATATTTATGGTTGCTTTCTAATGACATTTCATCTTTAACAACATGGAGCAGGTCCATGTTGATAGTACTTGGCCTAAAATAAAAATTGGACTAATATGATGGATTAATGGATTTCATGGATCCTAAAGAATATCCTTTAAAAGGATGCTTGAAGGAGAATTCAGAAAGAACGGTAACCATCCAATGGTGGGATTCAATTTTTTTTACTACCAGTTCTGTGGCTTGGTGGGTGGGGCAGGGGAAGGATACTGTAAAATCTCTGGTCAGAGGTGGCATTTGCTGATTATTTGAACTACTCAAAATTTCCACTACTGGTTCTCCAGAACTTGTCAGAACCTGCTGAATCCCACCTCTGTAACCATCCATTCAGATGCCCCTGTCATATAACAGAGTGGCATGGTTGTATGTAGTAGTCAAACCTGTTCTACAGTAAAATTTTGATTCCATGGATTTGCAGCTTTATGGACAACATTTAAGCTCATTTTTCCATTATAACTGAATTCAGTGAAGACACCTGATGTAGTTATGCAAATGAAGTAAATTTAAGTAAATGACGTACATTCAGATTTAACAGAGAACCTTTTTCATCTGAATGCTCCATTAAACTGAGATTTTATTGTATGTTGTCTAACTGTAAAATAAAAGTTCTCTTTATGGAGGACTAAGCTTCCAGTTTGCATTATAAAGAAAATTAGTAAGGAATACTCTGGTAATAAAGAAATAAAAGTCTTTTTCTTCTCTCATTTAGTTTTGATAAATATTAACCATCTTTCTTTAAAGGGTATTTGTCAGTTGAAAAAATATTAGCAGTTGGAGGTTACAAACAGATATTCCCTACTGGTTTCACTGGAGGCTGTGGAAAGTTGATTGTGTGAATGAAGCCAACAAGGTAGAAAGAATCCAGAGCTTTTGAAATTGCCTTTGTTTTTCTTCCTACATTTTTAAAAAAATTAAATCATATTTTAGCTGAGTGGGTTGATCAGTTTGTATGATTGTAAAATTTCCAAAATAAATAAAGAGGTACGGGGTTCCATTGATAAGTCTAAAATATGTTGTGCTTCAAAAGGAACTGACTGAACAAAAGCTAATCCTGACAACTTTATTTTTCTCAGGGAGAAAAACAATGGGGAAAATATTATTTCAGTTCAAATTTAGTTCAAACTACTATGTGGAAGAAAAACAGGGCATATTGTTTTATTCGTAAGGCAGGTAAGTCCACTCTTCTAATGACACTAAAGAAGCAGAAGAACAGATATACAAAGTAATATTTTACTTTTGTCATAATCATAATGAACAGTCCGTATATGTCATGGTAGAAGAAGACTTGTTGGGACCCTATGCTAAGAAAATACAAGTTACTTGTGACTTTCTTCATTGTGCTTACAAATGGGAAATAAATGCACTATCCATTATTCATTGGGGTAATAACCTTTGCAGTACCAGAACGCATGTCTGCAAGAACAATTTTTATGGATCAACTCAAAGAGGGAGTTCACATAGAAAAGTTAGTATAGAAGAAATAATCAGGATAACTCTGACACTTACATAGGGCTTAAAAATACAGAGCTTATAATTAAACTACTGATTTGTGAAGTTTCCTCATATATAATAATGAATATAATTATTTCAGTGCAGCAGATGTGCAGAAATTTCATAGTTCTTATAAAGCATGCAGCGTTTTTCTTCCAGTTGCATACCTTCTACATCTTACTGATACATATTTTCATAATTACAGTGACTTTATGTTGGTGTCCAAAATGCCTTACATAATTGTAGGTCAATGAAGATGCATATTTTTCCCATGTAGCAGGTATACATGTATAATAAGTTTACAGTTATCAATGTGGATTGGGAGCAGAAATTAGATTCCAAGCTTGAAATTTCTTGATTTGTACTACAGTCGTATGCATAGTGATTCACAAGCAGGCATTGTTAAATTAATCTGAACTATCTAGTAAGCTGGTCTATGTTTTGCCTCATTTTCTTGTTGTATATAGGATACTGGTTTGGCAAAGGATCAGGATGAATATTGCATGATTAACATGCTGAGTACTGAGTAATGAAATCAGAATTGATCATTTAACTG
>JANHFN010004239.1:13604-54508 GCA_032468175.1 Toxicocalamus goodenoughensis
ATAATTAAAATAAAATTGAGAAAATTAAAAGAGGGGAGAAGCTATGCAGAAAATGTAAAATAGTAATAAGATATGGAGAATATAAAAATGAGCATGAACCCGAATTTGTGTCTGTACGAAGAATGTAACCCGGGATTATGCTATAAATAAAATTTACTCAAATAAAATTTACAAAAAAAAACCACTAAAAAATGACATGACCATTTTTCACACTTACAACCATTGCAGCACATGATTTACATTCAGATGTTTGACAGCCGGTTCATATTTACGACAGTTGCAGTGACTGGGAGGTCATGTGATCAGCTTTTGCAATCTTTTGACAAGCAAAATCTATGAAGAAGCCCTCTGGTCCTCACTTAAATGTGTCACTAATTTAACAACTGCAGTGATTCACTTAACAAATGTTGCATGAAAAGTCATAAAATGGGGCAAAACTTACTTAACAAATTTATCAGATTTATTTATAAGATGTATACTGTTGTCCATTTTAAACATCTCTGGGTAGCTGACATTTTATCCTAACAAACTACTTAGAAGAAATGCAATAAAATCATATTGTTAATGCAAATATCTGACACAGTAGAATATTCTTGAAATTCAGGACAAGAAAAAATGTCTCTAATTTCATTTCTAAAGAACCAGTAAATAACTAACATATCCTCTGTGATAAAAGACAATATTACTCCTAGCAGGACTGGGGATTCCGCTGAGCTGTGATTGCTCAGTACTTTACATTTCCTTTCTTTTACTAGTATCTTTCCCTGCAATAAATGGACTGTTAAAAAAAATGAATCCAATTCTGTAGTAAAACTGTTCTTTAACAGCCTAAGCAATTTAACATTCTCTTCTGACATCTTTGCCTTAATTCTGCTGTCATATTCCTTGGGTCAGTACAGCCTGGCCATTTGTAGCTCGATAGAAATTATGATGATTTGCAACAAGATATAGCACGGCACAGTGCCTTCATTTTTCATATCGAGGAAAAACAACAAGCTAGCCTACTTTTGATGGAAAGCTTGCATAACAGATTCAGGAACAGGACATGTATGGTATAGATTCAGCAACAGGGCAGCGACTGGGCTAAAACTTCAAGGAAATTATGCAATGAGAATTTCACTGGATGTGTTCAAACACAAGGTGTATAGCTGCCTTTCAGTGATGCTAAATTTGGGGATCCGGCATTGTGCATGGAATCAGATTCATTGTCTCAGTCGCCCCACCCAGCTTGCTGATTCTGTTTTGGCAATGTTTTTGCTAACGTTTTTGTTCGCAATTCTTCAGGAAGTTGATTTGTAAGATCGTTTCGTGGCCCTAATTTTTTTATGAATGAATACGTACAGAATTGTACTGTTAGTTTGTGATTCCCTTTTGTTCTTCCTCTGGCTTTCAGAAATCAGTACAGGTACTCCTTGGTTAAGAACAACAATGAAAAACTGCTGGTGACCTTGTACCACTGTACCATTGAGAATATCTTAATTTACTGCACCTCTACATGGTTTGCCAATTGCACAGTGGCAGATAGGAAAACACGCCAAGGGTTAAACATCATTGCCCAGAAGATCACTGGTTGCCCTCTCCCTTCTCTGAAAGAGCTTTATAGCTCCCACTTCCTTAAGAAAGTTCAAAATATTCTCAAAGATCCATCTCATTCTGGGAACTCCTTTTTTGAACTATTACCATCTGGCAGATGGTACAGAATATAAAAACAAGCACAAATAGGCTGAAAAACAGCTTCTATCCCAGGGCAGTAGATCTTTTGAATTCTACTGCATAGTCTAGTGTTTGGGTGTTGCGGGTTTTCAGTTCAATGTGTGGAGTGTGAAGAATGTGTGTTTGTGTTTATTTTCATGGTCATGATGTGCACTGAAGGTGGTGTTTGATTTTGTTGTATGAGGTGCAGTGACAATAAAGTAAACTAAAACTAAAGAAACATTCATTTAGTGACCATCTAAAATTATGATGACATGAATAGTAGTTATGGCCATTGAAGTATCCATGGTCTCATAATCAAAATTTGGGTGCTTGGCAGTCTGCCCACTTTTACAATTTCAGGGTGCAAATCAAACTCCCCCATCCCTTATTTTACATTACAAATTTACAGAATCAGGAACTATGACTTTATGATCCTCTTTGAGATAACAACGGACGCTTGATTATTATTATTTTTTAAAAAAAGGTCAGTTCATGTTCACTACTCTTCCAACCAAGAAGCCTAATTCCTAGATAGCTCTTTATCAGAGTACTATGTCATCTCCAGGTTATTCTTGGATAGTATCAGCACAGAACTTTCTTATAGTGGTATAGCCCTTTCTTTAACAATCCTTAACTATATTTCCTTCTATAATTAAATGAGGAACAGTGTTCAATCAATAGGAAATTGCAGTTTAACATGTCTGGAAAATAAGTACATTGGATATGGCCACCTTATACACCCTATAGTGAATGATGTATACCTATAATGAGTTTCAATGAAATGCAAAGAGTTGTCAATTTAACTTTATTATCAACTAAAAAGCCAACACTTTATAAACCAGAAGTTTTTTAGCTGTTGATAATGACTACCCTGCTTCCTATTTATTTCAACACAATTATCAAGATTTATGGCAGTATATAAATTAATATAGTTGTTGGTGGGTTTTTTATTATTATACCATTTTATTATAATTATTATTATAATATAATGGTAATTATTATTGCCATCTTCCTTGTACTTCCTGACAAATTATTAACAGGAGATAGTATCTTGAATGCTTAAATTGTTACTATAAAGATTACTGATATCATATTCTCATTTTTTTTCTGGTTATGAAAAGCCTCCCTATCCAGTAACTAAGCATTGGAGCATCCTGAAATCAAATGGCCCTTTTCAGTTCATGAATGAAATAGGAGAGATTTTGAGAATCATCTGAGACCTGGACAATGAGGCAATGAAGTCAAGTCACTGAGTGACCTTCAAAGAGCATTAAGATAGCCAAGGAAAATATCATATGTGTTAGTTTTTCTATAGGAAATAGGATAGCTAATACAATATTAGCCCAATTTTGATCAATTTTGATCAATAGTATATCAATTTTGCTAGTATGTGTAGGGGGATGGGATGGGAACAGAAAGCAACTTGCAAATGTTCCAGCTAGCAAGAAAACTTAACGATTTTACACACAACACCAAAATCGCTTTGTATAGGTCTTGGATTTCTAGTCAGCATACAAAGACAAAAGCAGCTTTAATTTTGTGTAAAATTGATTTATCACTCGTTCTGCACATGTACATAAATCCAATGTTATAATGGTCTCAATGCAGCCTTTTTAAATATATAAGGCTATATAGGCACAGAAATGAAGTAGGAAATTGCTGAAAGTTTTTGATTGCACACATCAAGACTCAATGTTGAGTATTGTCACAATCAGCATCAAGGTCATTTCATACATTATACAGCAGCAAGCTCAGCAGTGATACTAAGGATCCTAAACTTGTCCTGACCATGTCTATGTTTTGTCTCAACAACTGACTTCTCTAGTTTATGGTGATGAGGATTTCCTGGAAGTTTCCCCATCAAAGTACTAATCAACTCTACTTGACTTTTAAAAAATAGTTAAATTCAGTAGGTGCTGCTACCTAGCTTTTCTAATGGGCTCAGTATCCAGGCTTTTTATTTAAGCCTTCTCTGCTTGTTTTATATTAGAGGGAAATGTGACTATAATTTTCTAAGAAAAAGTTTGAAGAATCGCAAGAGCTCAAGTTCTATCTTAGGAGGGTGTGTATTATTAGCTAGAGTATAATGTGCCATTAGGTTTAAACATAGTCCATAGTTGCAGGCTAACTCTGATGACTGCTAGCAGTTCAATCTTGACCAACTCAAGATGGACTCAGCAATATACCAACTCGGTAAACTATTTAGAGAGGATTGCAAAGCACTGTGAAGCGGTATATATGTATAAGTGCTATTGCTAAGTTTCAGTCTCACTGGTAGTCTTCGCACACATCAAGAATAAATCAATATATGGATTGATATAGATGTTTTTTTTTAATGTTTTGTATGTTTTGTTTGTTTGTTGTTAAAAATTAATAAAACTTTATTAAAAAAAAAAGAATAAATCAATCCCTTACATTCCTTCTGCTGCTTTTAAAAAGGAGGAAAATTTGATGCAATTTTATATGTGAATATTGCCCTCCCTTAATGACAAGGTCTTATTTTGTTTTGTGTTTCAGAATCAGTTTACGACGTCTATTGACTGTCTGAAAAATACCCTACAGTTTTCTTGACAAGATATTTGGGAAATGGCTTGCCCTTGCCTCCTTGCTAGGACTGGAAGAAAGTGATTGGCCCAAGGTTAGCCAGTGGGCTTTATGCTTATACCTAAACTGATCTTGTGGTTCCTAATCTGATGCCTTAGCCACTGTACCAAACTGACTCTCTTAATGACAGAACTCAAATATAAAACCATGTCTGAACTTTCTGCTCTTCTAAGACTTTGGGCAGGGCAACAAAAGAAATTGACTTATTTCTAACTAGTTTTTTTTTGCTGTAATATACAATAGGCTGTTGAAAGTAGGAAGTATAGTTGAAATTGTTGCTAAAGGAGCTAAAGGGACTTTTTAGTGGCAACAGGAACAACTGGAAAAATATATACTAATTGTTCAGCTGAAGCTAATTTCTATTATTATTATTATTATTGGGCTTCTAGAGTTAGGCAATTACTTTACTTGGAACAAGGTCAAATTTTTGCTATACATATCACACAATCTCTGCAGGAAAAGGTACTGGTTATCATTTCAACATCCTTAGGATCAGATTACAAGAAAATTTTATGTTGTGATGGGAATTTGCCAAGGAAGCAACTTTCAAAGAGGTTAAAGAAATAATATTAGTAACATAGACTGTTTATGACAGCAATTTTCAAATTCATGGTGCCTTCCAATGCCAGAAGCAATAGCATAGGGAGAGTGTTATTATAACAACATGATTCTCTGTGAAAGCTTGTCACCTTCTGCTCTTGAGTCTTGCTAATGCACAAAGGCAAGATGCCCAGTTTAGAAAAGGGATGTTTTTCAACAGTTACATGGTAGCTGCTAATTCAGATATTAATGCACAATAATGGTCTATTCTTGCTGCAACTAGCACAGGAAATGCTTACCTCTGAGGATAAGAAATGTGAACACTGAGCCTGAACACTTAAAAAGAACCGATTCAGGCAGTATTATTTTTGAGGAAATGTTGCCAAAATGCTATTTTGATTTTTTTTTTCTGGAAAATGTCTAATCCTATAAGGATTAGCCAAGGCAGAGTAACTCCTTTTTTTGTGTCTCAGAAAATTCCAAAAATCTTCACCAAGTTACCAACACAGGTGAGCCTCCTCCCTAAGGTCAAAACTAATAATTTAAAAACTGTAAAAGACAGAAAAGTAGATCATTATTTCAGATCACTAAAGCCCCTTCTTCTAGGGAAGAAACACAAGCACAAAAATTACAAGCACAGTGACTCTAATTTGAAATAGTGTATCTGCATTCTTTTATTCATCCAGTTTCTCTTAAAAAAACAAACAAACTAAAGGAAAAGAAGGACTAGGGATGACATGATAGCAGTGTTCCAATATCTAAGAGACTGCTACAAGGAAGAGGGGTCAACCTATTCTCCAAAGCACATGAAGGCAGGAGAAGAGACATTAGATGAAAACTAAGGACAGATCCAGCCTAGAACTAAGGAGGAATTTTCTGGCAGAACCATTAATCAGTGGAACAACTTGCCCTCCAGAAGTTGTGGGTGCTCCAAAACTGGAAGTTTTAAAGAAGAGATTGGACAATCATTCATCTGAAATGATATAGGGTTTCCTGCCTGAGCAGGCAGTTGGATTAGAAGCCCTCCTAGGTCTCTTCCAACTCTGTTACTCTGAAAAAATATATGAACTAACTGCCTGAAGAAGTTTGCTTCACACAATACTTTATCAAAGTCAAGATGAAAATAATCGTTCAGTTCCTTGTTAAGTTTCTTTGCTTTCCTTGTCTGATGATGTGGACTTGAATAGGTTCAAATTATATAGGACACAAGCAAGAATGTACAATTTCAAGATGTAGAGGTTACAAGCAAAGAATCATCCTGAAATTCCTAGGACTTGGCCAGAATTTACAAGCCACTGTGCTCAGTTAAACAAGCTTATTCCTTTGTAGGTAAATTTCAGACTGTGGTCTAAGGCACCCTTTTTTGCTACTAATTGGGAAATATGAAATTTTAATGAATAATGGAATATTTCTCCAGCAAATGCTCTATTTAATTACTGCTGCACTGTGACAGACTACATCCAGTCATCTGCAACATCAAATGTGTCATCATGCATTCTTCATCAAACCAATATCATCCACATGTTTAGAAAAGCCAAAGCAGAGAAAAAGTATAAATTGCTTTCCCAGCACATCTGGAGACTGTGAAGTTGGCATAACGAATTAATTGATTAATTCATAGAAGTATATTATGTTATCCCTTTTAATACATGAGTCTGAAAGCAATCAGCTATGCCAATTTCCTGCTAATTCAGCCAAATGTCCTCTTCAGGTATTTTTATGATGCTGTAGGACACTGTGATACCCCAGTATCTTAAAGTCTTAGCCTATCGATCAGATCACAAAGTGAACAAGGCAGAATGGAACAAGAAACTGCCCTAGCTTATTAATAAAGCACAGCGCACAGAAATCCCAAGGTACAGTCTTTGTATCATCAATTAGAGGTATAAGGCAGTAATAACATAAGCTAGAATGACAACAAAGGACATCAGGTTTATCATGCCATCACCATGCAGTGGATACACATAGTACTTAATACTTGTATCACAACATCAGATGCAAAAATATAAGCTGTGCCATTTGTGTCATGAAATGACATAAGTATACAGTATGTCATAATATGCTTCCATGGAAGCCCTCCTCCACCAGTTGTCTGTAGTTGCAGTGGAATGAAGCAAAAAATGGCATTAGCACTTAAGACTTATATACTGCTTCACAGCACTTTACATCCTTCTCTAAGTGGTTTACAGAGTCAGCATATTGCCCCCAACAATCTGTATCCTAATTTTACTGTGCAGATAGTTCTGACTCTGTCAAGCTCTATTGTGGTTTGCATGGCTTAGAAGCCTCTGAACTGGAGTTTGTACAAAGAGCTTATGGCTTTAGCATGTTGCAAGAATACAGCCAATTATAATTTATTCAGTAAGCAAACTATGGATTGATTTTGTTCACCCATTCATTTCAATGGTACGTCTAGAACAAGAGTGTCAAACTCAAGTCATCCCAGCAGCATCATGTGGCATATCATGACTTTTTCCCTCTAAACCGGGCTGGCCGTGGCCAGCATGTGGTCCTGCAGGCCAGGAGTTTTACAGTCCTGGTATAGAAAGCATCTGTTCTGGAATTTCAACATTCTCACATTCTGATTTACTGACTTACAGTATTGGATTTCACTTCACAAGTTCAGTGAGAGTAACTGGCTAAAACAAGAGAAGAAACTTCCTAGGAGGTGGTTCTTCTCTTTGAACTATATGATGTTAACTAAAATTCCTGAGTTGCTATAGTGTGGCAGAATTTTGGCATAACAACTTTTTAAAAAGAGAGATGTTATTCAGTAAATAGCCCTAAAATCGTCACACTGACCTCTTACTATTTGAATACAATGCTTTAAGAAAATTGTTAATTCCAACTGATGCTGTGAAACTACAGTAGCGTTTTGCATTGCATTTTTTCTTACTATTAAAGGATAGGTAGTATATTTCTATTCTTATTATGTAATAACCTAATTTGTCTTCATAATCGAATGCTGACAGCAAATTATTTTTATTCTCCTCCTCCCTCATATCTACAAGTACCAAAAAAGTATTTCAATTCGGCATGAAAAGCAATTCTTGCTTCTGAATTATGAAATGAGGTTATTTTATTTGTATTTGGTTGTTGACTAGCAAGTTAGGTATGGAAAACCCATAGATGTTTGAATTGTTCAGTGGATGGTTTTTGACAGCTGAATGTGTAAAACAGAGGTAATTATTTTACTGCCAAAGGTCAAAAGCACTTCTGCTACGAAGCTAAACAGGTTTTACCCCATCAACATTTTCCTGTGCAATTGAGATGAGAGCATTTAGCATAGGTGTATATCTCTAGTAACTTTGTGGTTTTACTGAGCTTTGATGCAGTTTCGTTGGCTTGTCCTTTAATGAAATTCTGTGTTTTTATTTTGTTCACCACCCAAATGGCAGCCCTTTAAATTAGATGAAAAATAATTAAAAATAAATGAAACTACCAAGATAGTGAGAAACTCAGAAACATGTCTATGTTGCATTGAGGTTATTTGTGGAAGAACAAGATTATGTCAAACTTTCATGTAAAGTTACACCAAATATTTTCTTTTTCAAATTGATGATTTCTTTTGAGAGACATAATGAATCAGAACCCAGTGGCTAAGAAGAGATTCAAGACAAAATGAGATTTTTTTTCCAGAGGAAGCAGGCCAGTTAAGTAAAATACTAAATTTAAGTATTGCCCACTCATCCTTAATATGGCAGAAAACTAAAATAGGACCGTTTAAGACCAGCTGTCCCTATTGCCAATAACTTGGTTCCATCTAAAGTAATGGGTGACAAACCCTTAGAGATTTTATACAACATGAGGTTGTTCGTGAATAGTGACAGCACATGTTTTAAAAAATACTTGAATACCTATACCATTAGCGATAACTGTCTGATCCACAGTCTGGGCACAAGAGGAAGACTATCATGAGATACAGCAGGAAAAAAATGTTGCCAATATATGTTTGACCCTTTCATTGGATGCAAATGAAACAGGGTCCATTGTTCAAACATCTCACTGAAGTTTTTAAACATGAGATATCTGGTCCCCATTCAAGATTCAGTTGCAAATCATTTGAAAGACCTTTAGAAAATTCTTAGTCATGGTGAATCCATCTTCATGATGGCTGCTGTCTTAGTCAAGCATTTCTTCACCTGTCAACCAACTCAAATTACACCTTTTTAATGTTTAATTTCCTTTAAGACTAGATAAAGCTTCAGTTTATTTCTTCAAACCAGAGAGACTTTCTACAATGAAGTCTAGTTTCCACATCATCCAGAAGATGGCTTATTGATGTTTCTTGTAGAGCAGCGATTCTAAAACATTTCGGTCTCAGGATTCCTTTGGTTTATGTTTATGAATATTTATTATATTAGAAATTAAAACTGAAAAAATTATATTTGATATCACAGATCCAATAATGGGCCTTGGGGATACCCAAGTCTCCTGACTTGGAGAATGACTGTCTTAGGAAATTTAATTTTTTCCAGATATATATTAATTCTGTTTAATTTATTTAATTTACAGCAATAGCTTGTAGCAAAGTATATGTAATAAACAAAATGGCAGAGACCACATACCTCTCATAGTATTGGTCTAGCTGATATGGACTAATAAAGTTGGTGAATTCTGAGTCCCTTCAATCAGGCGTTGGATTATGTTGTGGGCATTGTTAGCTGGACTCATCATATGTTATTGTTCTTTTTTCTCTCTCTTTCGAAGTCTTTGTTTTTAATAATTTTATTATATTGTAATTTTTTTTGTTTGGGTTTATTGTATACTGCCCAAAGTTAGTTTATAGTCAGGAAATGCTGGTATTTAATTAGTTTAATTTAAAAAGCATCTGTTTGTATTTTCTAATTATTGTCCATTGATATATTTTCTACTAAAATTCATAGGACTTTCAAGTCATTCTGTTTAAAATTGCTGTTATTTTTTTCTTCTATTTGTAATTTAATTAATCTTTAAAGTATTCACTACATCTTAAGTCAAACTCTGTAAACAGTAACTAATTACCCATAGCACACAAAATTATCAATTACCAATACCCACATGAAATTAATGGATTTCATACTAAAAATACAGCTTGATCAAATAAACTTACAACATGAACAAACAGAACACAGTTTGATATTCACAATGTCAATAATTTCTTAATGGTTCAAATTTTATGGTTTATAAGTAACAGGAGAAATGTTTGTACAACACTTTCAGCTGTATAAAACTCTCAAGAACATCAGTCAACTGTAGCAAATTTCAAAAGTGGTTTAAGCGAAGTACTCTTAGAGCATATTGTACATCCCTATTATCTTTTCAAGCACTTCTGTGTTAGTTATCTTGAAGCAAATCCTCAAAATTATACCAAATAAACATAATGAAGAAATTAAAAAGCAGCACAATTCATCTCACTTTTACAACTATGGAGGTCAATCTGGAGTCTGCAAGTGCATAACTCTATGTTTGTCTGTATGTACAAAGGAGAGAACATCACATTTGTTATCATCTAGATTTAAACATTTCAGTAACAATTGAAAAATCAAAATATAATTATTAAACTCATGTTATTAAATAGTTAGTATTTCAAGACAATCAGTCAATATTTCCCTTTGAAAATCAATTATTTTAAATTATATTATGCTGTAATTTTTGGTGTTGTAAATTCTAGCCCATTTTCTCTTCTGGATCCATGAATATATTACCAGGTCTAACTTGACAGCTGAGGAGGTGAAAGCAACTAGGATTCTTAATTTAATTCTAATCTGCCCAAAAGCCTTAAATCATTTTTAAATATAGAATGCTGGCCTCCATCCTATGTGATAGACTACTGAATGAAAAAACTCCAGTGTTATATGAGTTGCATTGTGAAATATATAGAATAGAACCAGGGATGCCTAAAAATATAGACACAGTAAGATTACAGTGTATGAACAAGACCTCAAACAGAGAGTTCTGATAGTATCGGATACAATATGTCAGTCGGGGTGGGATTCTACCGGTTCTGTCCGGCTCTACAGAACCAGTAGATCTGAAGAGCAGCAGACAGAGAGCTACCCACCCACCCGGGCTTTTACCTGTCCTTTATTTCCTGCTTTTTCAACCTCAGCTGCTTTGTGCAGCACAGCTGCGGTTGAAAAAGTAGGAAAAAAGGGCTTTTCCAACCGCTGTGCATCCGCACACAGCACTGCTTAGCTGTCCGGGCAGCTCAGCAGGTTGTAAATTGCACTCACACGACTCACACGACTCCACATGTGCGCACGATGCAGAGAAACAGAACCGGTAGTTATACCGGTTGGATCCCATCCCTGTCTTCAGTTCTGCAACAAGAAATCTTTCCTGTTCTAGAAAGTTCTGTCATTTTTGAATGAGAACTGAGACATACATGAAATTTCTTAGAATGTCTCATAAAAGCAATACAAGAAACAATACAATGATTTGGTCAATACTGAACTACACCACTATAGTTTACTGCAGTGTAGGCACCTGTTACCTTCAAAAATTGGATATTTTTGTCTATGACTCCAATGCAATTCTGATTTAAAGATACTTCTTACTGACTGAAAGTTATTGCCCGGAGAAAATTGTGTTAATTTTCTGTTTAGCACTGTGACTATTATCTTGCTAGAGTGACTAAGCCCACCAACTCATATTTATATTTTCCTGCTTCCCCATCCCTACCGCCACTTATCCAATTTCAGAAGATTTCACTTCTATTGCATTTCATATGAACCTGACAAACTGATTAATCATTTTCATGATTTGTTGAAAGAAGCGACCTTCAAAAAAATGTCTTGCTTCTACTGATAAATTTAAGAAGAAACCCTATTTAGAAATTGGGCGCAATTTATATATTCAGTGCAGTACAATATAGCACATAGTTCTAATATTACATGATGGAAGATTAAAGTTTTAATTGTCCTGCTTGTGGATGAACTAAGCAGAAGAGGTAAAGGAACAGAAAAGCAAGCAAAAATTGTATAAGAATATCAGACCAATCCAAACATCTACGTAGTCTAACATTCTGTTTCCTATGAGTTGGTTATGATTGGAGTGCTCAATAAACCTTGTAAAAGGACAGATAAACAGATGATAGCAAAATTACAGTCCAGTCACAAGCAGACAGACATAGTAACATAATAATATATGCCTTTTAGTAATGAATATTGAAACGTATATTGCCTTAGATATCAGGACTGAAGAAAGGAAGAACTTTTCTATCCAGATAAACTCCAAATGCACAATAATTAAAGTATAATTGTATATAAAGTATAATATATATATAATTACATCCATTCCATCATTTCATTTTAATTATAGGATGCACAGACATCAATAACAGTTTAAAAAAATGATGTGCATGTGAAACATATCTTCAATGAAGATCATGCAACATTGGCATAGAAGTAGTTGTAATAACTTCTTTGTTTTGTGAAAGAGTCACACAATATACAATGCTAATGTAATCTGTCCTACATTCCATCAAACTGTAAGGAGCAGGGAAGAAATGTGTATGAAGGCAGTGCAGTTCTGTTCTATGAAACTGTTATTTAATGAGAAAGATAAATCATCTTTGACATAGCAAGAAAATAATTCAACCAGGTTTTACTGAATGTGAAGACACTGAAATAAAATACAGATCCCTCAGCATGGCCCACCCTCCCTAATTTACTAAGACTATTCATACCCAGAGATTGCAAATTGTGTACATATGTGCATGTATTTCCATTTAGTTGGCACTCACCTTTTTCAAAGAGGCATGGGAAGTGAGGCCTTTTTGTTCAGAGGTGGTATTCAGAAGGTTCTGACCAGTTCTGGAGAACTGGTAGTGGAAATTTTGAGTAGTTTGGAGAACCGGCAAATACCATCTCTGACTGGAGATTTTACAGTATCCTTCTGCCATGCCCACCAACCCAAGCCCACAGAACCAGTAGTAAAAAAATTTGAATCCCACCACTGCTTTTCTTAGAGTAAATGCAGATTAAAGGTTGTAAATAGATGATCTAATTAGGTATTACAAATAATCCTCTTTCATTAATGTTGTTTAACTGAAAGTCTCAGGAAGTTTTATAAAAGGGCTTAGTGCTGTGCAGTAATTTCTTCTGCTGTTTTTCAGGCACTCTCATTCAAGCGCATAAGAAAAAATGCTTCCTCTTTTCCCCCAAAAGAAAATTCTATCAAGTAGGCTGAACATTTCCTGTGTATCTTAGTTATAAACAATTGAAATGTATATGTGAAAGTTGCCTTTTACTATACAGAACAACAAAGTCTCTACCACCTCTCAATTTACATGCTTCTCACAATCCATTAAATCCCAAAAAAACCTCTGCAAGGCTCTACCTTTATCCATCCAATTTGGAGAGCAGGAACAGCCAAGGAAGCTGCAGATGTCAAACAGAAAAACAACAAAACCTATATTCTCTGCCACAAATTATGCTTTAAAAAAGCCTACCAAGAAAAATTCAAAGACTACTTTCAAGCAAAAGTCTCCTGCAGATGAAGAATAGTTCTGGGAAATTGGAAGACAGGTAGTGATATACTATTATTTTAACTCTTCTGTCTCAGGCATCAGTATGTCCCGGTTTAATTCAGCAGTATGCACCTTCCATGGTAACAATTCCATATGATAAAAAATACATGAAGTTTGAATGCTCGTCTTTTTTTCTAAAGACAGAGCTATTCCAAACTATAATCAAATGCTTCTCTGGAACAAAAAAATCTAATCATTTGGAAACATAAGTTGTTATGGTTGTTGTTGTTTCTGCAGATATGAAATCTAAATCCATTCATCAAAGTATTTTTTTTACAATGCTAATACATTGCCAGTAAAAAAAAAAGTGTTTAGTGTTATTGCCGTTGAACTTTGCAGTTTTTAGTGCACATGCTAAATTAGGTTGAGAGTAATAAGGCTATCTTTAAAATAGATAAAATAGCAATAGCACTTAGACTTATATACCACTTCACAGTGCTTTACAGACTTCTCTAAGTGGTTTACAGAGTCAGCATATTGCCTCAACAATCTGGATCCTCATTTTATCCACTTTGGAAGGAAGGAAGGCTGAGTCAATCTTGAGCTGGTGAAAATCGAACTGCTGGCAATTGGCAATCAGCAGAAGTAGTCCGCAATACTACATTATAACCACTGCACCACCACAGCTCTTAAAATAGATAAATAATTAATGTAATAAGCGATGTTGAGTACAATTTTCATGGCTGACACATTATGGAAGAAAAATGTGCTGCTTCATTTTTAATTCCATGCATAAACCACTGTTAAATGTTTCAGAAAGTCAGAATAAAAAAAAGGATTTTAAAGAATCAGAAAGTAACTTTTATTCTATTTAGTTTATAAATCACTTAAACAAAACTCACAACTGCCATTTTCAAAACTAGATGTTTTGAAGCCAATATCACTGAAGAAATGTTGGCCTTAAGCAAATATGTAAGGCTGATCAAGATGACATGTCAGAGAGAAAATGGTAACAATATGTTTCTTACTATAGGAGTAGTCAAGCCATGACTTATGGGCCTCTCAGGCAGCTTTCCATTAGCAGAGGTCATTTTACCAATATATAATAACAATAGTATTCAGGGTTTTCTTTTTTCTTTTGTTTAAAGGTGGGATGGGAGGAAGAGATCTATGGGATGCAAGTAGCTCCAAAATTGACATCTCCCCTCCTTTATTTCCACCATTTACATACTAAACATTTAGGCCAAATGAAGATGGTGGCAATGATGACAATAATAAATAACACCACATTTAGAGCCTTTCTGTGGTATTTCTTTTTTGGTAGTACCACACATGGCTTTCCCCAGCTATCTCATCTATGATCGAACCCACAGCCTCAGACATATATGAGATGGCAGAAAACTAAAGAAAAATAACAATTGGCGTTCCAGTATAGAAACTCTATATCAGAAGTAAAATCTAAAACTGCCACCATGCAGATGTGATTATGTAATTTGGAGAAAATTGCTATAACCAAAGGGAAATAAAAAGTTTGAGCAGAAAAACATACAATGTTTTTTCAATTCTTTTCTAACCATTTTGGGCATATCATGACAGTGTAATTTATCCTTGAATGTTACTTTAATTTCCAAAAGAATCAATGCTTCTAAGCAATAGTGGGATTCATCAAAATGACAAACAAATTGAGCTGTAATTTATTTCAAACTTCACCATGATTCCTTTCCAAGCAACTTATTATGGAAGGCAACCTATGGATGGTGCTAAGAGCAGTGTTTCTTTCGTTGAAAAGTCATTGTGCCTATACACCTCTCCTAATCCCATGAGACCGAGAGGAGCACAACTTTGACAATAATATCCCACTTGTAAGGATATGATACTTGGGGTACTTTCCTTCTCTACTTCTGTGTTAGCTTTTGGATATTGAGGTCCTTTATGTAAAATGATGAGAACCAGTTTTGTATAGTGATTAAGGCATCAGTCTAGAAACAGGAAGCCACCTAGTCCCACCTTAGACCCAAACCCAGCTGAGTAACTTTGGGCTGATGACTTTCTCTCAGCCATAGGAAGTGACAATAGGAAACCATTTCTGAAAAACCTTGCCAAGAAAACTGTAGGGACTTCTCCAGATAGTCTCTAAGAATCTGACACAATTGAATGGAAGGGGGAAAAATGGCAATGATATTAATCTTGAGATACACTTATATTCTTAATAAATGAATTTATAAAGTAGTGATTGGCTTCCTCACAGGTTTTAGGAAACCGATATTTCCAGCCTTAGAAAAAAAATACTAATGGATTAACATAGGAAACTTCTCTCAAATTAGTCACTGGTAGTGACATAAAAACCTTTAGCACAAAGGCAAGGAAGGATGGGCACCAAAGCATATACTGCACATTTAGAGAAACACCAGTTGATAACCCAGCGTTGCCTGGGTATTTATTTATCCCAATCATGTGTCAGACAAGAAAAGGAATGAATTGTATCTATAATGCCAAGCCTCCAGGAGTAACAATACATGTATTCGTCCCACCCCTCTCTGTGCTCACCAGGTGCCATGGTCTACCACGCAGGCTAGGAAGGGTGCACCTGCAATACGGTAGGGAGCAGCGGCAGCGGTGGTTAGGCGAACTGCTCAATGAACTCATGCAGGAAGACATAGAACATGCCCAGGCAGCAGACACGGGCTAGGAGGGCGGCCTCGCTCAGGTGCAGAAACGGCGGCAGCTCTGGGGACACCTGTGGGGGAGGAGGAAGCCTGTGGAGGGAGAGAGGGCCACCCCCTCGCCCCGCTACTGTGCCCACTTGTAGGCCGCCATCCAATAAAAGCCCGCCTGGGTAGCAGCTCGTGGATCATGGCACCACATGGGGAAAGGTCCTGATCCTCTCATTGCAGGAGCCCCAATGATGTCCTCAGCCTCCTTAAGGCAGAGCGGGCTCTGGGTGCTAGATCGGGGCCTCTGAGAATCCCATTGTGTGCTGAAGAGCCCAGGTGAGGCCTCGCTCACTGCCCACTGAGGTGCCTGGACTCATGGTGACAGGTAGGGTCCTTCAAGTACTTGCTTAGCTTGGCACCTTAGTAGGAGTGCCGAGATGCCAAAATGGCCTCAGGAGAGGCCGGGCGATGTGAGAAGTGGCTGGGAGTGGAGAGGTGAGATAATTTAGCTGGTTCACCAAACTACACACACACACACACACACCAAGGGGTGTTAGGAGTGTCTTACCCCCACAGTATTTTTTTTCCAGAGAGTAAGTCATCTGTGTACCAAGTTTGGTTCAAATTGCTCGAGGCATTCCAGAGTTATGCTGGAACATACGTATATACATACACATCCATTTTATATAGATAGAAGATAGATATTGTATTTACACTGAAGAATTTATCTCCTTTTTCTATTTTCCTCCTCAACTCTTATTTTCTTTCTTGTTTTTGTTTGCAACTGTAATGGCAAGTCTAATTTTTAAGCTGATATAAATTTCTTTAGAAGACAGAAATTTATTTCAATATGGAATTTAAAAAAGGACAGTAAATAGAGGCCAACTATAGTTTGGCATTAGATTTGAAATTGCCCTTCACACCTTCTCTTTTAAATTAAATTCCTATTCCCATTAGAGTGATCAGAGGGAAATGAGCTGTAGCCTAGATGGTCATTTATTTTTACCTTTTACTTATTAAATTCCACTTGTTTTTTCTTCCAAACACAGAGTTCTGTTCCACCTTTTATCTTTCAAAAATAAGATACACAATTTAACAGAATGAACAGTAATCCTCTCTTCTAAGACAATGAAATAATTTCAAAACTAATTTAGCACTTTTAGAGTACAAGTAAAAAGCTGCTACACAGAGGAGGATTGTTTTTGCAATGGTATTTATTTCCTTTCAATATTTTGCTTAAGGTGAACATTTATATTGCTGAGATAACTGAACAAGATGCAACATAGTCCTGATTTGAAGGCCAAAAGTCTTCTAATAAACATTTCAGGGAATGATTTTATTTACTTATTGGTTAAATTTCAATAATCTGTTCCTGGATGCCCAGAGCTAGGGATAGAAAAGGATATTCCCATAATTAATACTATAAACAAAATGAAACTCACAAAAAAGGGTTTGCAGTTTTAAAATCATCATAATATGTTAATAATTGGAATAGAGTTGCAGATATCTGAAAGAAATGTGATTTGCCTGCAAGCAAGAACTGGGGGAACCACAAAATAAACAAAGTAATAGAACATGAAGAAGTCACCATTCTAGGATTTTAGAATTCAAACAACACCTGTACATAAGATCCCAGATTTAACAATTCCTAATAAGAAAGACAAAATGTCTGGATAGTGGACTTAATAGTGACTAGAGATAGCAAATAAAAGAGTAAGAACTGCATAAAAACAAAAAATACAAAGACCTGTAAATAAAAGTAGAACTGTGGCAAATATAGTATCAATAGTAGGAGGCATTTTGAGTGCAATTCCAAAACTTCTGGAGCACTACTTGAATACTATCTGCAAGAACAAAATCACTATTAATCAATTGCAAAAGAGACCTTTATTTTGGAACAGCTTCTATCTGCAGTGATCTTTAATACCATCAAACAACTCATTCCACATTCTTGGGAAGGACTTGATAGGTGGATAAAAATGCCAAATCCAGTCTAAACATCTGGCTGACTGCAACCAACCATAACAATGAGAAGAAATTGCATTTCAATTTCTGAATTCCCTGATTCCTCAAAGGGAAGAGTTAATACTGTAAATAAACTATTTTTGTTGTTCCTTTTTCAAAAATGGGTTGTAGACAGAACTGTACTCATTTTCAAATTGTTGGAAAATTCCTTCCTCCTCTGCAGAAATTTAGAAAGTTTATTCATACAAACTGCTTTGCCCTCAAATTTGATAGGGAATTATGAAAACCTTTTGGCATCCACATCCAACATTAACAGGTTGAGCTACACCAATCTAAATTTAGCCAATGTTCTATAGCAGATAGAGATGAGGATAATTTTTCCATTGTCATACTACACCCACTTTGGATGCTAGGATACGTTGTAGCATCTAAACTGATTTTATGAACTAGGGATTTCATTTCAGCCCTGAATTCACTGGATCCCAAGGAAAACACCTTTTTGGGGGTGGGGGTGGGGGGAAATAGCTACATAAGCAAACACTGTTCTGGGTGTGAGTCCCAAGAAAGCCCAGAAGAATCTATTTTAATTCCTTCATTTCAACAGCTGTCCTCAGGATCCTTCTGCCAGCAGTGGGACCCAAAATCTCTCTGGATTTTAATTATACTGCAAGAATGATTCCCATCTGTGTCAAGCAGGCATTATCAGATAATGAACAAGGTGCTTAATCCACATCACTGCATAAAGGGTGTTTCACTGCCTATATCAAGGGGAAATGAACAACCATTTTTTTGCTAAGCTGGCAAGTGCCTATGCATGCACACATGGTACATTCAGAGTGAAGTGCTACCCACACACTGAAATTCATTGCAAAACTAATGTACTGTGAATTTAGCTTATAAAGAAAGTATGCACATGACATTAATTGTAGTTTAAATTCAGTATATTTCCAATGTTGTCTTTATTATTCCCCAGGTTCTATAATTGGCAAACTGGCTTCAACATATTGCAATCAGATGTATATTGAACATGGTAGACTCTATGGATTTATCACCATTATTATTCCATAGAATGTGTGGTTAATGTGCTAGGATTATAGAAATCCAGATTTAAGTACAACTTCAGCCATAAAAATTCACCAGGTAGCTATGGGTGACTTGGTCTCTTTCAGACCACTCAGTGGGATACAGGAGAAAAAAAATGGAGAAGGCATGTTATGCAGGTCATCTGAATATCCTGAAAGGTTAGTTCTGATATATCTTAGTATGTAAGTATTATTTACTACTTAATACTATAATTTTCTGTATTACAGATAAAAATAACATATGAATAAATATTAGATAGTTCTACTACATAAAAGATGGGTGGATGGATGGATGGATGGACAGAGGGATGGCAGGCAGGCAGTCAGGCAAGGTCAAAATCAGAAAAATCTAGGAGCCATTGTAGATGTTACATTTGATTGAATAGTAATGGATGTTCAAGAATATCCTTCTCTTCTTCAAAAAATTCCAAGTATGAATAGTAGAACCTTATTATTTAGAAATAGAAATCTAAATCCTATCCAATAATAACTTAGCCAGTGGTGGTTAACCTTTTCAGCACCTGTGTGCCGAAAAGGCAGCAAGTGCCAAAATGTGCATGTGCATGCCGTAAACCGGAGGAGCAGTGAGGTCTATAGAAGAGAAGAGATCGCCCTCCCAAATGCTCTCTAGAATTGAATGCAAGGTCTGCATCTTAAAACGCCTGTATGGGATGAACTTGTTCAAACACTTGTGGTCAAGAATGGCTCACCACCACCCTGAGGCCTTTGGGATCACAAAGAGGTGAGAGTAAAAACCTAACCCTTGTTGATCCATTGGAACCGGCTGGATAGTTCTTATGTCCATGAGGTGTTGAATGGCTAATTCCATCAGGACCCGTTTGGAGCTGTCCCTACATATCGGGCAGCAGATTTTTAAAAAAGGGGGGTGGGGAGAGGAATTCCAGTCGGAGACTGACCTCACCATCTTGAGCACCCAGGCATCCAATGTTGACTCGTCCCATCTGGAAGTGAAGGCCAAATAACCTCCGATGGGGATGTGTGAGAAAGGGCATTCACTTTGAGCATTGGAAAGAATGACCTCCTTCTCCTCAAAAGGGTTGTTTGCCTGTAGTCTGCTGCTGCCTACCTGCAGCCTCAGGTCATTGCTCCTGATGAGGAAGGAACATTTTCTGGCCCTGACAGAAACAAGCATTGGACTCAGGATGGAAGGAAGAAGGTCGGTAGCACAGTGCTGGACAATACTCTGATTTCTTCCCCACCACGGAGAGAACCTTTCTCTTCTCCCTGGTTTCCACCAAGGGCATCGCCGAACAGCTTTTCTCCAGCACATGAGGTGGAGGCCAACTTCCATTTTTGGCAGGAATCAGACTGTCAATTTCACAGCCAGAGGAGCTTCTTGCTGCCACCGATGAGGCCATGACCCTTGATGCAAATTTGGCCAAATTCATCCACCATAAATTCTGCTGCTGCAATGATTTTATTTAGATCTTGATGTGATCTAAAATCAGTGGTAGGAAGCTGATCTTGCAGTTGGCGCAGCCAGTGCAGAGATGCTCTCGTAAAAAAATGAGGCTGCTGTAGAAGCCCGGATACCCCAAGCTGCTGCCGAGGCCATGCCCCAGGTGAGCCACACTGCTCCTTAATCAAATCCAGATATAACAGATGGGACGAAAGAACCTTTGTATGGACCACTAGCTTTAGAAAAGAGAGTCACTGTGGCTAAAGGAAACCACTTGGAGTTCTGGAGCCACCTCCTCAGGATTTAATTGGGCGGTGACTAGGGCCTTGTGCAGGAGCAGTTTGAACAGGGAAGGTTTTAAAACCACTGCTAAAGGAGGTTGATCAGATCTAAATCCCCCTTTTTCAGATAGATTGGGATCCCTGATCTCCCCTTCCACCTCCTTTGACATGGAGGAGCGACTGTGTTCAGAGGGGTTTGTGTAATCCCACTCCTCATCCTCGCCCCAATCCGATTGGGTAGATGGGTAACTGAACTGTTGTTGTCTGGGAAAGCCTCTCTGAGATTGAGGGACCCCTTAGGAGTAACCTGGGAACCAAGACTGACAGCCCCCTAGGGGGTGGAGGAGTTGCTGAAACCTCTCAGTGAGGCCCTGCCTGATGGCCACTGAGACCATGTTTCTGATATCATCAGGCCTGCTCCGTGTGGGAGGGGTTCCACTGGATGCAGACCTGCAGCAATGGGAGTGTAAGTTGCCTCAGCCTAGGCCAATGGCCTTCTTGAATCACCTGACCTAGTGGGTAAGAGGGCCCAGGGGCCCAGGCAACCTGTATGAAGTTGGGCCCAGATCTGCTTAAATCCTGAGGTAAAACCTCTTCCACCAACCTCTCTGGAGACCAAGCTAGAAGATGGCTGGCAGAACTAGATTCAGCCTCCCCCATCCTGGGCGTAACTTCTGGGAAAACCTGCACTTCCCCTGACTGAAAAGTCTGCTGGATCCTGTTTCTCATCTGTTCCTGTGTCTTAGCAGACTGTTTTTCCAAAGCAGCATGCCTTCTCTTCTCAGCCCTGAGCTCGGATTTGGATATATATATTTTTTGGGGGGCGGGGGGCATGGCCTTGGCCCTGATCTTTGCTGCAGCCTCTCTTTTTGCTGAACAGCCACTTTGTCTTCTTCTCTTCCTCATTAGGGCTTGAGAACCTTGAGCTTCTCCCAGGCCAGTGAGGTCTGACTAGGCCACTTCACTCTCCATTTTGTTAAAAGGACAGACACAAGAGCTGCTGGGAGCTACCCCTATGAGAGTGATGCCTGTTGCTCGGGCCAAGTGAGCAGTAATAGCTATGAGGCCCTGGTAATGGCCGCTCCTCAAAACAAAATGGCCAACTGCCCTTCAAAATGGCTGACCGCCATGTGCACTAGCCCTGGAATAGTCTCATCACCTTGTTCGCTCCTTAGGCTCTTACCAGGCCCTGAGCAATCCAACGATTAACCAGTGAACATCTGTGAAGTGGTAAAACCGGAACTCCAAAAATCAGCTGTGGAACTGTAGCTCGACACGCACGAGAATACTGTGTGGGAGGCTCAGCCAAATGCTCCCTGTGGCCGCATTTCTCAGAAGGGCAGCACCAATGTCTCAATGCTGCAGGAGAGCCGATTCTTGCTCTCCTTGTAACACAGGAGCTGTGTAGGAGCTGCTTTCTGTGCTTCTAATAAATTTGCTATTCCTAACACTAAACACTTTAAACTCTTTTAAACTTCTCCCACAAACACTAGTTCATATACAAGAAGTTGAGTCAAAAGCTGGGGAGTCAGCTAGGGTCTGGCTTTTTATATAGTGGCAGACACAGCTCTATGACATCAGAGGGAGGTCATACCCATCCTGGACTCTCGTCGCAGCATGGATGAGAATTTCTTTATAATTAGTAGATTAAAACATTGTCTATTGGCAATGATGCTGCCAATATGAGGAATTCTAAAAGTCCCTACAAAATCATAAAACTGTAAGGAGCTTTATCATATATGTAACTTTATACTTTACTTGCAACTAGAAACCTAGAACTATAACATCTTTGTCAGATGATTCTCCAAAATCTGATTGAAGACTTCCAATAAAAGACAGTATCATATTTACAGGTGATTGGGAGGCATACTTGAACTATTGTCAAAACATTTATTTTAATATTCTCCCACATATATCTTTCTGTAATTTAAACTCAACAGATTGAATTCTAGTTTTGCCATTCTTTTGTGTAGCAGTCCTTGAAGATTTGTTGGACTGCGATAACAGAAATAAGTGTATGATTAAATGTTTTTACATTCTTAAAATCCCGTCATTGTAATATTCAGCTAAAAGATCTCACATAGCTGTGCTGGGAAATTTAGCTGTGCAACTTCTAATTATAGTAGCTCTAGAAACAAATGGCTTGTATCTCATAAGCATGATTTGACAGAATTATATTGCAGCTACATGGATGATGGAAAAATGGCATCTTAAAATTTGCTGTTCTGTCAGCAAAGGATCTGGAGAAAAATTCAATACTTCCAGTGAAATGAGAAATTCTCAAATGAGATGATTCTCACCATTAATTTTTCTTCCTTTTGCCCTCTTTTTTTTAAAAAAGGAATGTTATTCTTGTAGCAACCATAAGCCCCTAACAACTTATTTGAACCCTGTGCAATGTCCTTGCTCCAGAGTCCCTTCAAGGTACTATGGGGAAAATGAAAATTCCCACAAAATAAGAAAATGAAAACATCAATTGCCACAAAACGTTCAGGTTAAAAGGAGAATAGAATATGAAAAAGAGTCACAGATGTACTTTCAGAACTATAACTGAGAAATGTGGATTTAGTTCTAGCTGTTCCTTTCCCACTACTTCCAGCAAGATTCTTTCTACCATATCAAATGTGTGTTAGCCATTCTGGTATTATTCAAGCAATCACAGCAGGAGAAGAGAAATGTCTTCCCAAGAGAAGCTAAAATGTTAAAACCAGAGAGAATCTGACTGCTCTTCATTTTCCAAGCCATGGTGTGCTTCTTACAAGAGAAGACATTTAACTCACTAATCCCAAACTGTTAAAATTTAATGCAAAGTGCCATATGTCTACAGAGGTATCCATAAAAGCCATTATACCTGCAATCTTCTGTCTCACAGACAGATGAAAGCCTGGTAAATTTTTCAGAATCTTCTTAAATGCCCATAATGATCAAATGCATATGAGAAACCAGTGAAAAAAGATACAGACTGTACTCTGATAGTCAGGGTGCTTTTTTCCAGAGCAATCAGAAGAGAGAGAAAATTATTGAGAAGTAGGAGCTATAATATAAATAGATTTTGTTCGAGTGAATCGATCAGCTATTGGAAGCACCCGTTTATTTCAATGCAATGTGAACCTGCAGTTCTTGAGATAAAAAGAATATTTTTTTCACACATATTTTCCTATCCTGAACATACTCAAACTCAGATTTGTTAAACTTTAAATGGCTGCATTATGTGCCTTCAGATTAAGAACACGAAACAGGAAAATATGAACACAACAGGGCAAGAGACATTGAATTGCTATACTTTTCCATTTTTGTTTAATATCTGGGTACAACTTCTATAATGTGATACACACACACACACACACACACATCATTCATACATACATACCTACATGCATATAAATATATATATATGGATTTTTTTGAAGATTGTTTGAAATCTTTGATTAATTTAAAATATAATAGCCAGGCTCCAGTTGGGACTTTTTAAATTGAATGCATTTTGTCAGTTTAAAAATTACTCCCAGATGAGCAGTTTACTTTAAAATGAGTTTTAAAAAGTTCATTTTGACCTAAGGAATCATTACTGTCAAATAGACCTATGCAGCTGCTAACATCCTATTCAAATTATTTACCCCAGATGCACAATTCTTTGGGCATTTGAGGTAAATACAATTCCATTAAGATATTTTATAAGAACTCCTCCTCCTCTTTAGTAGATACCCTATTCAGAAATTCTTTATGGAATCATAACAGTGTTGTGCCAAAACTGTTCAACATGCTCAAGAAAAAAGTAAAAGTAGTACAACATAGAAAATAAATGTTGTATATAAATGCATGCTTTATTAAAAGCCAGTCACAATACTGTTAACACTTTAATATATGCCTTAGGAACATAAACAGAGGCTAAAATGAACTATATATTTTACTACTAGTATAAAGAAAATATCCACAATTTTACAATTATAGTCTAGATTTGTAACTTGCAGCTATACAGTTCTGGAAGGTTTCCTAGGTACTTTTGATATATTTCAATCATATCAGACAGTTAAAAGTTTCTGAGGCTGAAACAATTTAAAAGGAGTTTATGATATTGTCCTTGAACTTTTGTGTGTTTTTGTGTTTTATTCATTGTTGATTCCTGACAACTGCCTGAACTAGTCTCTGCTATTTTCTTGGCAAGATTTTTGAAGTGGTTTGCCATTCCCAATGCTGAAAGAATATGATTGGCTCAAGGTCATTCAGCTGGCTTTGTGCCTAAAACACAACTAGAACTTAGACTCTCCAAATTTCTATCCAAGTGCCATAACCAGTAAATCAATAGCTTTCTTGAACAAAATAACTCAGTGCTATTATTGCCATATTATGGGTACTATGCAGATTTGGCTCAGCAATCTGGATCAAAAAACCCATATATCAGACAGTATTTTCATAATTCTTGAATCGAAGCTTGTTTCTTATTTATTGCTATTATCAAACACACATCAATATAATATTCTCCATGCTACAATACATAGCACACAATATGTGTTTAGAAATGTCTATCTTCATGGTAAACCCAATTATCTTAAAGAAACACATCTCTTTAATTATGTTGTTAAGAAACAAAATGTGCTTACATGACAAAAGTCATAATCAGTTTTTGGATCCGTTACCAAGAAACAGGTTTTGGATATACTACAATTTGGATCTGTTACAATTATTTGTTTCAGTTTAAACGAAATAGATCCATAAAGTTAGCATGCAAATATAAAAATCCATTGCTTAGCATAAGGATTACAATTGTGACCAGAACCGGTTTTACCATGGTGCTGTGCAATTCCTCCCCCCTCCCTCCGAGTATCAAAGGACCTGACCAATCTTGAGTGCAGGAGTTTTGGAAGAGGGTACCAGAGACTCACTTCTGGCAACAAAACAACTGGAATCAACCCAGTTTAGTAAAGGGCTTTACTGAAAGTGGGAATTAATTTTGGTCTAAATCTCAAAACAATGTTAAAAAATGAGGGGACACAAAAATTCCCAATCCTGAGCAAATCTGAAGAAAAACTAGATACACAAAGCACAAACAAAATCTTCATTCAATAGTGTAGGAATTAAGAATCATCCTATTTCAATATGTACTTAATCATATCCTTTGAGAGTACAATGAATCCAACATGTTGTTAGAATTATATATTGCTTAGAATACAACCAAGTCTGAAGATATCTATTTAAAAGTAGACTCAATTCTTAGGGAATTCTTGCTTTCAGTTATTGTAATAGCAGCACGAATGTGCTAATGAATTTGTGGATACAACAATGTATTTTCTATAATAGCACTGCGGGGGCGATCACTTTTTCATAACTTTCATTTACAAAACAGAAGGCATCCTTATAAATTATGAAGTGTTAAATTGATTATGAACTGCACCCTGCCATCAAGGATTCTTAAGAAATCTCAATATTTTGTTCTCAAATTGTTACGAAATTAAATACTCAGGAAATTACTAAAACAAATCCATCTCTGTAATAGCTACTGTAATCTTATCTTCTATGCTTAGTGTTTATTTTTTGCTTTATTTTTTATTAATGAAATTCATATGCTATCCAATTTCAAAAAGACTCTAAGCAACTAACAAATAATGCAAAAATAAAATAACAAGAGAAAGGAACATTATTTCAAAACCAAGAACAATAAATATCTGGTTTAACACATAAGGACAGGACTCACCATGTTATTAATCCTGAAAGGCTTTCTAAAACAGACAGGTTTAGGCCTTAACATTCCTGGACTATTGAACTGGACATAGGTAGAATACTGTTCTCTGATCATCATATGATGAAATTTGAAAGGTACACTCTCCCTAGAGCAGGGCTGTCAAACTCCCGGCCCTCGGGCCCGATGTGTCACATGCTTACCATGCTCTCACCCAGTTTAGTGAAGGGGAAAAAGTTCCAATATAGCATGTGACGCCACCATGATGACGTGAGTTTGACACCCGTCCTAAATGATCTTTTATCCTATCTTGCCTCCAAGTGTTCCAGATGGTACAGATAGCACTACCTCTTTCAATTTTTTTCTCCCAAACAACTATTTTCTGAAATAAGGTGGAGAAAGAAAAAGAGTAGTCCAGTGAGCTTTTATGGCTGAAGATTTTAGTTCAATGCTGATTGTGTTTATCTTACTTGGATAACAGTGCAATCTGCCTTCCTTTAGATGGCTTTGAAACTTATCAATGTACATACTAAATAGTCAAATTCCATGTTTTCCTTTGGAAGAGTAAGATATTGGCAAAGGCAAACAAAAGTGTAAATTTACAACCACTAAATATGAATGTCATGTTTTATGATTTCTGGAATGAACTGCACTTAGTGTTTAAAATTTTCTTTGGCAGGAAATATCCTCCTCCCCATCCTGTATTTAGAAACGGCCTCATTGACTTGATCACTGTCCTGAACTTTTGCACCCTTCTATATCAGGATACAGAATTACTTTTAAAAATCAATGGTCTTTATTCATAGTTCTTGGCAGTACATTTGTTCTGCTTGCAAGATACATTTATTTTCCTCACCTCTCAATTCAATACAGGTATTTCTGGACCAAATCAGGACCAAACTGATTTCTGTGATTAACAGCAAGTTAAAATGATGGCTATTTGGGTGATATCTGTCAAAAGAATGTTTTGTATCAGGACTCCACATAGCAGACTTAATTTTTAAAAAGCTTTTTAGTTACAACATCAGCCCACAGAATGTGTTTGTCAGATCGGTAAACCTGAAACAGCACGTTATAGGAATGCAAGCATGGGTTGTTCATTAATGCAAATGCAAGTTGCTGCCCACCAATGTAGAGAAATGATGCAGAGATTAGAGAAATGTACTACAGCAAATTTAGAAATGCAGTATAAACAAAAACAAAAGTTTTATTTTAAAAAGAACACTTTTTACAAGAAGTTAGCAGTTCTACAATTTATTTGTTTATTCATTCAATTTCTATGGCTGCCATCTCAACCACAGTGGTGGTATTCAGCTGGTTCGTACCAGATCGGGTGAACAGTAGCAAGAATTTGACATGGATTGCCGAACCGGTAGTAAGTTCTGGCAGGCCATAACCCCCACCTGATCACTTTCCCACCCGATTCTCGCACATTCCGCCCGCCTGCCTGACATTCGCCTAAGGTATTTCTTTCTTTTTTTATCTCCCGATAATCAACTTTAGATAAGATCAGCTGTGCTGGGATTCCCCTTGCTGAGGCCTAGGAAGGTAAAAAATGGAAGGAGGAGCTCAGCCCCCCCCTCCATTTTTTGCCTTCCAGAGCCCCAGAGGAGCCTTAGGGGAGCAAAAACGCCCTTCCCCCAGAGGCTTCTCTGAGGCTAGGAAGCTCCCAAAACGGAGCTTAGAGTGGTGCTGCATGCCCCTCCCATGCTCTGTTCCTTTTCTTCCAGAGCCCCAGAGGAGCCTTGGGGGAGCAAAAATGCCCCCCCAGAGTCTCCTCTGTGGCTAAGAAGCTCCCCAAAACGGGTGGGGGCTGCAAAAAAAAAGCCACGCCCATAGAACCAGTAGTAAAAGTTTTTGAATACTACACTGCTCAACCAATGTGTCTGGATGGCTTACAATTCAAAATATATATACTACAATTAAAATAATAACAAAAATATTTTAAAACAATAACACCCAGAATTGTCTTACTGGGGAGATGGGCACCATATAAATTAAATAAATAAGTAATAAAACACCTCCAAAATAAAAAGCAGCCAGATACTTGGCCAGTTAACATTAAAGGCAGGAAACAGGGCCTTTAATCCATTCAGTGCCCAGGCTTAAAACACAGCCAAGTTTTAAAAGCCTTATAAATGGCCAATAGGTGTTGGAACTATTCTAATTTCTGAAGGGAGGCTATTCCACAGAGCAGTTGCTACTGCAGAAAAGTCCCGTCTATTAGTTCCCACTAGTCGACATTATTTGGCTGACAGGATCTGCAGCATGCCCAGTTTGCTAAATAGAATTAAACAGATAGAGACTCTTAGAGAGAGCCAATTTCTCAGGTAATCCAGTCCCAAGCTATATAGTTTTAAAGGGGAAACCAGCACCTGGAATCACACCCAGAAACATACCGATTATTAATGCAGCTCACATGGTACAGGTAGTCCTCAACTTACAACAGTTCATTTAGTGACCATTCAAAGTTAAAATGGCACTGAAAAAAGTGATGATGGTTTTTCACACTTACAACCGTTGCAATGGTCACATGATCAAAATTCAGATCCTTGGCAATTGGTTAATATTTATGACAGTTGCAGTGTTCTGGGGTTATGTGATCAGCTTTTGCAATCTTCTGACAAGCAAAGTCAACAGGGGAAGCCAGATTCACTTAACCATGTTATTAATTTAATAAATGCAATGAATCACTTAACAACAGTGGCAAGAAAAGTTGTAAAGTGGGGCAGACTCATTTAACAAATGTTTCACTTGGCAACGTAAATTTTTGGTTCAATTGTGGTCATAACTCAAGGACTACCTGTAGTGATATTCCATGTGACTTACATCTGGCACTATTTATCAACAATGCACCCACATTCCTCCCCAGTTGAAGTTTCCCAATGCTTTTTAGGAACAACCCCTATGTAGAGCGCATTGCACTAGTCTAAGCTGCAATAATATTCTGCAGAAAAGGTTTAAACAATTATTTAATGTGAGTCATGTGGTATCCTACCTTGAAAAACATAGGAAGATTTTAAAATATTATATTTTGTTTGAAGCCTCAGAAGAATACCTAAAGAACTCTGCAAAATTCAACTGAAATGGGTCTAAAAACTAGCAAAGAATTACCATCACATCATAAATTAAGAATACATGGTCATTCCTGGCCAAATAGCTCCTTCTTAGCAATTACAGTGACTAACATGTCTTAATAGCTAATATTCTTGTTAGATCTTTATTCCCTGATACAGCTTCGTAGCATTTTAGCTGTTTCACACAATTGCTAATTTTGATTTCTGTTTTAGAGCATGCAGCAAATATTTGGAGAGGACAGAAGCAAAGGGTCCCAATTTGTAAGATGGTTTCAGGGCAGAGGGATCAGTTTTTCTTAGCTTCTGATTCCTTTCTTTGGAAACTTTGCCTTCAGTTTTGAATTTGGGAGAAGTTTAAAATTGCTGCTGTTGTTTAAATAATGTCTATTTGCTTTGTTAGACACTTATTCAAAGCCCTAATTTTAAATGAGCTGTCCTCTTTCAAATTGCTAAAAGGTAGGAAGATTATACACTGAGCTCAAGAAAAAAAATGTAGATAAAAATAAAAATGAACAATTGTGAATGCCTGGGTATACAAGTAGGAAAAAATGCTTGCAACGAGAGGCAAGTATACAAGGAAATGGCTACTCTTCCATCCCAGTTCTGAAGGTCACCTGCATTTATCCAAATTCAGCATTTTCTAAAGCAAGTTCTGTTGCTTTCAAAGGAATCCTATATGTTACTCCAAATATTTCGCAGTATTTCAGTACTCCCTGGCATAAGAGTTTTATAAATGTAGGTATGCAGCCCAAAATTGCTGTGAGTTTTTCCTTGCTGAATGAGACTTTTCCCATACCATGTATGTGTAGAGTTAAACTCTTAGCCTTGTCATAAATTTGTTGTGTGCTTTCTTGCAAGCTGCCAAGAGCCCAGCAGGAGCCAAATCATCATAATCATCATCTATTTAAATTGAACACAGTATTTTTTTCCATAGGGATTCAACCTCAGAAATCATGCCTGGCACTGAAAATTTCTACTGCACATTCCATATATTACAGTTGGGGACACAATGTTAAATGTCTACAGTGTCCTGCAGTCAAGAGTAAATCAGTGAACACGTATCTAAGGTAGTGTATGGCAGAGATACAAAAGCTTTTTCAGGCAACTTGTCACACATGGATCATATTCCCTAAGATATGGGGAGGACAGGAGAAATGAATGGGTGAGGCCAAGACAAAAAAGCGACTTTAATTTAATTAAAGGATTAAAATGTTAATTTTGGAAGACAATCTATCAAAGACTGTTTTCTTAATGGAACCTTGAGTGGGACTACTTTTCTTTCCATAGTCAATCTAATTAATGTCTTCTCATAATGCCAAACTTATCATTTTTTTATTTGTAAACTGCCCAGTAACACTTGCTGAGACAGGTAGTGTATACATTTGACAAATACACTGGCATAGTAATACAAATGTTTAACACACCTGGCAGATACTAGGTTGAAGAAGACTGCCTTAGTCCACCTTATCTTAAGAAATCTAATGTTACTGGATGGCTGGGAGGATGGCAAAGTAAAAAAATAAAATAAAGGCATTACAGTAAAGGCATTAGCTTTTGTCATTTATATAATCCTTCTCTAAAGATATTAGTGTATATACAGAATATTTTTGTTAAATGGTTGCAGGGACATAGCAATTAAGATCAATACTCTTTTCAAAACCAGTGGTGCAACGTACTTGCAAATAGTGAGGGAAATTCCAAAAAGTTGTTCCAAAATGCTTAGGTTTTAAGAAGACCATTATCTACCCTATCCTTCATTGCTATTTTCAAACTGCAATAGTGGGCACTTTTATTCCAGTGTAAAGACTATTATCATGCAGCATGACATTCCTATGATGAAAAGGCACTGAAATTTCAATAGATGGTAAAATTTATCAAATAATAACAGTAACAATCCAGATGATTTCAGCCAAACATGTGTTTTACAATATATCGAATAGCAGCTTATTTTTAAAACAAAAGAAAAAAAGAAAAGCAAGAGATTTTCACTTAGCACTCTGGCATCAAGCCAAAGACAGTCCAAGCATTACTCCTGAGAATCACTGGACTGATGCAAAGAATTTGCAGGGTGTTTTCATTCCTCTATCTGCAGTAAACTTTGTGTTTCAGCAATTCTATACAATTTTGATTTGGTGAAATACATCAGAACAGATGCATAGAATACCCTTGCACGCAATAGAAAGAAAAGTCTTTTGGCATAATATAAGGATCCCTAAAATAATTACCTATTATAATTAACATTACTCTTCAGAATACATGTAATGTCAGAAGGCCAATACATTGTATAAACAAATAAAATTAATACATATTCTTGGAAAGATGTATCAATTATAACTTCTTTATCCAACATATAGCTGTAGCACCTCAAAAAGTGTTACTATTTAGGTATGTATGTTCAGATTCATTAAACAGTAGCAGAAACATAAAATTAGTACCAAGCAATATCAAATATAGATATTGAACACCAATATACTTCACTGGTGTCTTGATGATCAAGAAGAGTAGGTACCAAAAAAGGAACATGATTTTATTTTCAGTCATTACCTATTATAGAAATGGTAGAAACTTAGGTTCATGTGGAAAAAAAATTACTGAAATCTTAAGTGCCAGCAATTGGAATAGTTTGAAAATAGCACTTAAAAAAATATTTTCTAGTTCACAAGCTTTTTTAAATTCTTCTTTCTGAAGAAGACAATGGCATTCGACTGTTGCTTTTGTTGAATAATTGTGACTAGAAAATCTTTGCCTATATTCTTCAAACCATTCAAAGGTTCACCTGTAGATCCCACTCTATCCAGCAGTGATGTTTTAGAAATTAATAACAATGTAACCAACTATGCTAAACAAGTTTAGGTTGTAAGATCCTATAATTTAAAAAAAACTGATATAGGGATATAACATTAATGATTAACACAGGTTACAAGACTGATTACACAGTTTATTTTTCAATGGGACAACTTTCAACATCAATACAAAGACCAGTTCCATTTGACTAAACTTGGCTATTGTGTACTGCCAAGAATCCCTGTAGAACTAGGTGGCCTTAGAAATGAAATGAAATAAACAGTGGGCATATGTATCCTGTATAATCAATGTAGTTTAATAATGTCTGTCTCCTCACAGCCTCTAGTGAAAAATAAAAAGAACAAAAACAGGAGAACATCCCTGATTGATCCTAATGAGCCAGGATGCTGGTTCTGTCGTGAAGGAAAAAAGTTTTCCAAACCAAAACAAACTGTGATTCTTTTCAGAATTCAACTGGAAGATATACTGCAGATTTCAGTCCTTCTACCTTTGTAAGCTTACGCAAAATATGTCCTTAATTTATAGTGTGTTTGTGTGTGTATGATAAAAATGTGTTTGTCCTCTTCAGAGTAGACTGGTAAGCAAGGTTTACTGAATGAAAGTTATCTGGTGCTCTGTCTTTGAATAATATGACAATATCCAGAAAAGATGCAAAAGTGTTCTGTATATGCTGTTTAGGCATCTAGTTTGTGCGATTTGACTGTTAAGGCAAGCTGTGCAGTCATCATTTCAGATATTACAGTCAGAAGTGTAAAAAGAAGTTTCATCTCTCCTCTTATTTTAAAATACCCAGAGCGATCTCAGTTTCAGCTGTTTTAGCTAAAGCTATACAAAAAAATCCTTGCACTTTCACTTCTAGTTTGATAATTCATTCACTGAGAGCCAGCCAGCCCATAAATGTTATATAGAAGTGAAAGGTTTCAGATTCCCCCTCAGTCCCCGGCCTCCCCGGTTGGACTGAGTATCCTGTATTTCCTTTATTTTAAACACTAATGGACTCATAATAGATTTAGGATTGTTCAAAGAAGAAGCACTAGAAACAATTGAAGTAGATGTAAAACAACAATAACTTTCACACGTCTAAGTATGAAAAAACTACAAGTATCTTTCAGTATTTAACTGTTGGCATAGATATCTGAAAATCTAGTAGATAGATGGCCTGATCTTTGAAAGAAGAATTGGTCTGGAAACAAGTCTGGTATCTTTTAGCACTATGGTTCTATGATTAAACAGCTGTCCAAGTGAATTATTTGGTATTTCAGATTTAAATAAATATGTCAATAACCCAACCAATCAATTAACCTACCATTTCCAGATGTCTTTTAATGAAACACAAAGCACTCTGAATGTGATCTGAGTTGCAAGCTTGATATTAATTACTTTGCATTTTAAAACACAAAATTTCTTTTGTGCATTTTAAAACACAAAATTTCCCACAAAATTTTGTTGGGCTAGAATGCTGCTTCTGTCCTGAAGAAAAAGATAAAAAACAGATTTGTGTGTTGCTTTGACAAATATTTGTAAAAACTTTCTCAGGGTAGCATTTAATTGTTTGTGATTCATGTTTTTCAAATGCATAATGGTCAAGAAACTTGAATGTTGAATGGCATAACAAACATAGGCAACATTTTTCAAGGCATCTATGTTGTGCTGTATGATTTTATCTGTATGCTAAGTTTGCATGATCCTTCCCTCACAAGGCGACCTATAATTTCCCATTTGCTTCTCTTTATTAGACTGACATGTTCCACCAGCTGCAGTTGAGAGTCTTGTTTGGCATCATTAACCCATTTCTATCCTGATAAGGTCCTGGATTTTGTTTCCATTCTGGGCATTGACCTTTTACATCTGTGGATCTTGTATTGGCTTTTAAGACAATTTACAGCAGCTCCCTTCAGAGATATGTATATATGCATTGATTCAGATGGCACAAAAGTATCAAAGGAAAAAAAGAATCTGGGAAATAAAGCTTGACATATAAAGCTTAAGTAATTACTTGGGAAGAGATAAAGCTTGATTAGGGCTCTGGTCATAAGCAGTTTAGTCCGTGGCTTTTATACATTTTATACTTTGTCCCTTCATCAATGTTTAGTTGCCTACCACACTTTAAAGTAGTTACAATTTTAAATCAAGCTTGTGGTAATTCAATGAAGTATGCCTACATCTAAAAAAACAGAAGACATTATACATTTTTAGTGGTGGAAGAAAAAAGTGATGTACATTTCCATACAAACTAATAAAATTAATTTTAATTTTATTGAACTGATAAAAAATTACTTTAAAAATCTGTATTTCAGAATTTCTCAGTGCAACTGTCTCATCAAAAATATGTTTTATCTAAATAAAAGGAAAATGCATGTAGGAAAGGAACATTCAAAATAAAATTGCTTGCAAAAAGTCTTATTAAAGTAAAAAGATTTTTAGAGGGATTTTTCAATGCTTAAAATGAAATTGAAAAGCTTGAAAGGAATTTTTAAAAAGGAACAAAACCTAAAATCAAATGGGTTTTCAACCTGTCCACCCATAGGACATTATAGTGCCATTATATTAACAATTTTAATTGCTGCAATACTTTCATACAAAGAATGGAAACATACAAACATTTGGTTTTATTCAATCAGTCTTAATAGGATTTCAAGAAAACATTTGAAGCTGTTCTTAAACATGGGAACATTCTAACCAATTGAGAAACACAATATAAATTGTATGTCTGTTCAAAATATATGGTTTCATAGCTGCAGTATGTTCAATGGGATTCAGTTCAAAGTAACTTCTCTCTAAACTGGGCACTTTGTCTTAACTTTGAAAAGTCTTTAAATGAGTAAACTGATTCTGGTGGTAATAATACACAATTTATGCAGAACTGAGCAAAATCAGAAAATAAATTGATTCCATAGCCCACTGTTTAAAAGAATCAGAAGTAAAACATTCTGAAGTTTCTGATACCGTATGAACAAAAGTTTATCAAGAACTGACTGTGTAATTATCAAAACTGTTTAAATATTACTTTCAAGAGTTTTTGAGAAACTTTTAATTTCTGTGATAGTAGTCAATACATCATAGGAAAATACACTTAATTTATCAGTTGATTAGCTAGCTATCCATAATAATTATGAAGGACTCAAAAACCCATATGTATTATAACATCTAGAAAAATATTCCAATGAGAGTTAAGAAAAGACTAATATTGTAAGTAGTTAAGCAGTTCCCTATTCAAAGCATGAACAAAATATGGTGATAGGTATTCAGAAGTTTGGGGAGTACAGAATTCAAGTTTGCTTCAATAGTTCTGACAATTGGAAGACTGGAATCTAAAGTATATTGTCATCATAAAATTTTAATTGAATTGAAAAGAAGTGGGTTCAGCAATCTCAAAAGAAAAACCACAACAAAAGTTTTCAGGATTCTATTCTTCAGTCCCTATGGATTAATCCCATGTAATCATTAGGTCTGTTCTGAATAAAGTTTTAAGTCAAAATCTATGTGGAGAATAAAGTACATTATTTCTTTTAAAATTCTGCTTATCCCAATTTATATGCAGAGGAAAAGTATCCCATTAAATTAAATTAATGGGGTAATTTTAAACTAAGAAAGCAATGCAGGTCTGATCCCACTGAAAGCAAAAGAGGAGGCTTTTAAGAAGCAGGTTGGAAAGCAAGCAATTATTCTTTATAATATTTTAAATTAAGGATATTTTCAAATTGCTTGAGAAACACCTTCATATAATGCTAACTATAACAAAGAATTTTGTTTAAAGATCTCACTAGTGCTGACTTTGGATTCATTCAAAGAACTATGTCAAGAGAAGGAATCAAAGAGAAATAAAGCCAGTTAATTGTGTAAATCACCAGCCAAAGACCAAAGAACAGGAAGATCACAACAACTTGGGCCACTGACTGAAATAATAAAGCGCATTGTACTAACTAAGCATTTTATGGGTTGACTGAACTTGAAAAAATTCCGGCAACACTGGATTATTTCCCTTCAGGGTGCTAGTCTTTCCTAGGAAACTGAAAGGTTTTGTTTTGTTTTTAATTTATGTCAAAAATGCATCCAGTTATAAATCTTACTTTATTTAAAAAAAAAAGAAATTAAAAATATACAGCTTATTTGCTGCTATACAATCAGTCTGGAGAACCAGTGTTTAGAATAGCCACCATGAGTTCTTATATTTTTCCCCCTCTCTTTCTCACTTAAACATAGAAAAAGTGGGCAATTATTAATCTTGGGCTTTTCTGATGTGAAGTAAAAGAAATGTGTCAAAGAATAAACTCTTAAACAGGTGTACTTAAAAAGAATATGGTCTTCTGACATGTTTAATGCCACTATATTATTCAGCAGTATACCCAAAACATCATTTGCTAAATGTATTCAATTTTCAATTCACATTAATTATCTCAGTCATGAAATATGGATCTGGATGTAGGCAAGAGACAAATTAGTACTAGAAAGCTGGATTTAATAATGCTTTAAAAGGGAACATCTGTTAATAGCAATGCATTCCCTTGATCACCAGCTTGTATTCACAGTACAGGAAAATTTGTTTTAAAGCTATTACCTAAGATCATGCTTCTCCTGTATTCAGATGCTGATTATTGTACATCTTTACTAAGTAATTTTCCATGGATATGTTCCTATATGTAAATGATATGTAAAATCATTTAATCAGCTCAACCTTTGGAACAAAGATTGCCAGATAGCTGAAACTGTATATTGTATTTTCTGACTGTAACAAGACAACCTGTCCCTACAGAACATTGTCCTACTGGCTGATTTTCTTCGCATATCAACCAGATCCCAGTTAGTTTGTATTATTTTTAATTGATAACACAGTGGATGCTCTGACAATATACTTGAAAATAACAGGTAGAGGAATCACCTTAAGTTATCAAGACCCCAAGCAGTTCAACTTTCTCTCAATCTACTGCAAAGAAGAAAAAGTGAAGAGAACATGCATTGATTCTGTATACTTCTCACAGATAGAGGTCACTAATGGACTGAATTTGAATCACTGTGGCAGAAACCACAGTTATATGAAGGTAATCCATTGAAAAAATGCATTCATTTTCACATTAAGAGCACAGGGTACATTGGTAACTAAGAATCTGCCCTTCTTAAAACTAAAACTTTATTTTTAGAGGAACTATTTCCTTTATTTGGAAGGTGCAGCAGAAGAAAACTCCACTATTGTTCTTGAACATTGGCTTTCTTTCCTACCTTCCTATTTACCTATGCTTTCTAACCATTGTAAATGTATCTGTATTTCTGATTCTTGCCTGAAATTGTGGTCTATGGCATGCATTTTCATTGTGAGTACAGATGAAGTTGTCTGCTGCAGATAAGACTATTTCTGTATCAAACACTTCTGCCGACCAGGATATGATCATGGGTTACAGAAAGAGTTCAGATTAAAATTGCAGAGTGAAAGCCAAAAGTAGATAAAAATAACATTTCGCAATCATTCTGCCTCTCCCACTTGTATACATTCCAACAAATTCTTTAAGTGCTGGATTTCCATAAACTGATCACAGTATTTTGACTGGAGACCAGATTGGAAACAAAATATTATATATTAACCTAGACAGATAGCAGTACACTGATTTATAGTCTTCTAACATGTAGCTTCCTGTCTTTTATAACTACATTTATTTTAAAAATCATACTTTTGCTAGGTTTATATAAAATATATAAAAGTACAGCAATAGGCCTCATTAATGTAACACAGAAAATTTGGGAAGTTGGGGGACTCAAAATAGGCATGATGACATTCCTTGAGTGGTACAGTAGTGGAAGAAATTAAAATTTAAAAAAAACCTAATCACAAAAGGAAGGTATGAAAGGCTCAATATGCAGGAAGAAAGAAGAGTTTTAGTAGCCAGAGATGGTATCTTATTTAGCCAAACATACATTAAGATAATGACCTCATATCTGAACATTTAAAAAAATAGTTACACAATTGTAATATTTTTGATTTTTTTTAATAAAATCAAGTGAGTTACCACAATTCTAAAAGAAAGGCCACCACTTCTGAAGTATTGAAATTAAAGTTTTATTTCTGCTGAGTCTAAAATTATGTACTACTGAATTGTCTTCTAAATTAGCAGAACCCATCATATTCTTTTGTTGTAAATGTCAAGGATGTGTAGCTCGCATTAAAAAAAACAACCCAAAAACAGTCAGGTATGTTTGACAAAATACACATACTTTGACCAAGGACCTGTTTTTTCTCCAAACGGATTCCCAAATAACTCTGCAGAGAGGGATTCCCAATACACACCTTTCAGGGAATAAATAATGAACTGAAAAGTCTTTCTTTTATCAAGGCATTTTTTAAGACTGTCAGGTTCTGTTGCATGCAGAAGATTAAGTTTCTGCTCTAAATTGGTTTGATTGGTTTATAAGCGCAGGGGAGCTAAAAGGCAGTAAATAAACTTCTGGAATATGATTGCATACAAGAGAGGAAAAACCCAACAGATGTTTTTTTTCAATACATTAAAATGCCTCTTTCTAACCCAAACCAAAGCAAAATAACAGTAAGTGTGTGTTGTGTGAGTAAGGAATGGGGAGAATCAACCACTACAGAAATCTAATCAGCACTTTCTATATGCAAGCAAAGGATTTTGCATGGATTTGTGCTTTGGAGTTCATTAGCTTATTGTGAGCCTTAAAACACATTTCCTCCATTAAAATTAATTAAAAGCTCCTGTTGACTGATTCTCTACTCCAAAGAAAGTTGATAGCTTCTCCCTTAGTTTTCAGCTGGCATTTTATTTAATGTATGCTTTCACATTCTGAAGAGCGTTTACCCCCAGCTGTTTCCTTCAAATGTCCCTTTTGCCTCTTAGCTTGAGCAAATGATCAGCTCTGACCACTTACATGAAATTAATTATTCTGCTGTGCATTTGATAGACCTGAAATGCCATTTCTGCCTCCTCCTCCAAGCCACCAAGTATGTCTTTATTAATGAGAATCTGAAGAATACCAAAACAATTTACAAGTCATTCCTGCATCCCTTTCATTTGAATCTCATACAGCCTGTCTGTTTTGATGCCTAGATCTGTTCTTACGCTTGAAACTATTCAATTTGTTCCTTCCTTGCAAATTCTCCCTCTTCCTCTCCTCACACCCACCATTCTGGGAAACATTCCTAGTCATTCAAGATGTACACAGCCTTGGAGCCTGATATCACAAGTTGTGAAGTGCTAAATGGCCCCGGGAAATAAAAAGGGAGAAATTAGCAAGCGTGCATTCTACCTACATTCTCCTGGGGTTCTCACACTCCAGTTAAGAAAAAGAGGTCTAGCTTCGAATGGTCTCCAGTTGTCAGACAACTGGTTCTGCCTACCTGTAGGTCACTCTTTCACACACACACACAGTCTCTTCTGATGAAACGATACGATAGTCTTATGCCACCTTGATCTCCAGCCATTCGTTTACTGTGAGTGAGTGAGTGGGTGGGTTGGTGGCAGTTGTAATAGTCTGGTAAAAGAATCAACCTGCCTGGTGTGGGAAGAAATCGCTGAATAGAGAAGACAGAAGAGTCGTTCACTCTACCTGGCAGGTCTGGGTTAAGAGTCTTCCTCCGTCTCCGGTGCTTATACAATCCCCCAGGTGCTTGTGGCCGAGCAGAACTGAGCAAACTTTGGCAGCAGCAGACGGTTTCTCTCGGGCTACCTTGTGCAGCTTAAAAAAACAGGCGGGATCCCGACCTCGGCGCCCTAATTTCTTCCTCCTCCTCTTGTTCTCCACCGAGGGCTGGTGGCGTTTGCCTCCGGTGCCCCTGCGGCCAGCTCCGGCTCTGAGGAGCGCTTCCTTCCCTTTTCTTCGCCTCGCTCTCTTACGAGGCAGCGACCACATCCTCCCCCTTTCTCCTCCAACGCGAAGCCTGGGACTCCAGCATCCCCAAGAATGCCCGGGAAGGCGCAAGCACGCGCGCGCGCACACACACACACGCCTCTTTTCCCACCTCCCAGTGGCGGGGTGGAAGCGGCGGGTGGGGTGGGGGTGGGGGCGAAACAGGCGCCGAAGTCCAGCCAAAAGGAAAGAGACGCCGAGAGGAAGCTCGAGGCTGCCGCGGAGTTTTTTTCTCCGGTCTTCCGATCACCCGGAGAGGAGGACAGCCCAAGTCAAGCAGGACCCAGAGCAAACGCGAGAAGCGCCAAGCTTTGCAAAGGCGTCCGCGTGCGGAGCAGGAAGCGTGTCCTCCTCGTTCCTTCCTTTCGCAAAAGTGCGGGAGGCCGCCCTGGAGAGCGGCTCCTACGCAGGTTGATCTTCTGTGTAATGAAGTCCCGGATCCGACTATTCCCAGCTAAAGGAAGCTGCGCCCTCCCCACTTTTCTCGCTTGATATCCCGGGGAGATGTTTACAGTAATGAATTCAGCTGATAGCCGTCTCGCGCTCTCAGCCTCTCTATAGCTCTCCTGGAGCCCCTCCCATGTTTCTTCTCGTTTAAAGAATGCTTGGAAGGCAGGGCCGTAACCTGAAAGGTTTCCAAGAGGTTTAAGATTCTTTTTAAAAAGAGAAAGAACAAAAACACCTATAATCCACCCTTCGCCAATAACCTATTTCATTCCAAAGAGGCGTTTCCGCCCGGATTAATTTCTCTCCGCCCATTTTATTCATTTGGGGCGGGGGGGGGGGGCTCATCTTTCA
>JANHFN010004239.1:65461-80558 GCA_032468175.1 Toxicocalamus goodenoughensis
TTTCTTCCCCAAACCCCAAAAACTTTAACCTTAAACTGTCTACTATTGACCTCACCCCTTTCCTAAGAGGTCTGTAGAGGGTATGTATAAGCGCACCAATGTGCCTACCATCCCTGTCCTATTGTTTCTTTTCATTTTTCTTATATGCATCTATTTCATGTATTCATAACTATGTTTATATTTATACCTGTTCTCTTATAATTGCTTGACAAATAAAATTAATTAATTAATTTTAAAAATTCAACTTTCATTAAAGTTTTTGAGATTGTTTCAAATGTTTTCAAGTTTGATGATCTGGCATCTTACATCCATATCTACAGAGAGAAAGAGAGAGAGGGGGAAGGGAGGGAAGGAGATGCACACAGAGTCACATTTTTTTTGCTTGTGCACTCTGTCTCTGTCCATCTGTCTGTTTGTCTGTCTGTCTCTTTCTCACACCAATACAGGCATAAAATGGACATATTCATTATGCACTCTTCCCATCTTATTATTCTCTTTTAATGGCACAATACTAACTTTATTCTGAAGTTCTTTTGACCACTGTCTTATGCCAATCTTTTGCATACTGGGAAATATTAACTAACATTTGCTGATTAAGCTGCCAAGGATCCAGTACAGTGACAAAGTTTTAAAGCCTATTTTTTAGGGCAGCACATTTGTCATTCTTAAAGTCGTCTCCAATCTATGAACTGCAAGGCTTTCTAAATCAACTTTTGATATCATAACTCACTTCTGAGTGATCAAGCACTTTTGCAAGAATAAAGTCTATAGCAAAACTATCATAAATACACTTCAAAAATCAAGATGTAGGTAGTCTTCAACATACAACCATTCATTGAGCAAGCATTCAAAGTTACAATGGCACTAAAAAGGTAATTTATGACCAGTCCTCACTTGAAATTGGACACTTGGCAACTGGCATGTATTTATAAAGGCTGCAGCATCCCAGAGTCATGCAATCATAATTTGTGATCTTCCCAGCTCGCTTTCAACAAATAGAGTCAATACAGGAAGCTGGGTTTGCTTAACATGTTATTTATGTTAACTGTTATTTACTTATTGTATAAATCACAAGCACAATATATTAAACCACAAACTCCAATAACTGTTCACATTGAAATAAAATTAAATATACTATAATATAATTGAGTATATTGCTCAACTGTTGTATCTAGCAGTGGCTTAATCTTTGGGAAGAGCTCTTCCATTCATTGCAGTCATTGTACAAGACTTATGTTCTTAGTTATGCAATTGTAACAATGAATACAAGGGAATAAGTTTTAACACAGTGGAAAAGCCATAATACAATAGTTCTGAAATAGCTTCTATGTTGGCACTGTTCAGATGTAACTGCATCAGTCTAAATAAAGTGATTATTTTATGAAAAGGTCAATTGTTATATATACACACATATTCTCTCTCTCTCTCACTGTGCAAAATAACACTAACCAATATTTACAGAACAAATGGTATCTATTTTGTGTATGGATATTTTTTTTTACAAAATATTCAGGAGATGAGTATAGTGATATGATTACGGAACTGCTGGATGGAATGCTATGAATTCTAGACTAAGCAGCATATGAATAAATCTAATTCCTATAATTCTAGCTTTTTAGTGAAAACAATAAAACCCGTAAGGTTTGTGATAAGCATGATATTTGTATTTTGAAAATTTCACATTAGGGACATTTAGAACTGAGCTAAGTTCATTCGAAGCCTCTCATGTTTCCTCATAAATAAAAGTGTAATAATATATGACTTAGGTAATACAAGTGTTAGAAAATTGACTGAATAACCACTTCAAGAGTACTTATAACTAGCAGACTGGACACTGGTTTTGAATGAAATGCCCCAGTGCCTGATTCTGTTCAACATTTTTATCAATGACCTAAAAGAGCAATAATGAGGAAATTTGAAGAAGACACAATGAGGACTGTGTAATACTTTACAAAAAAGAGGAAAAGACCAAAAAAGAGTCAAGGAGGCTTGAGTGATGGGCCAAAATGAACAGGATTAAATTTAACAGGAAGAAATGTGAAATCTTGTATCTAAGCAAAAAATAATGTAAGATAAAAGTAAAGAATGGGTGAGATTTGATTTGTCAGCACATGTGTAAAAAATAATCTGGGTGTCCTTGTTAATCACAAGTTGAACAAGAGCCAACAGTGTAATGGCAAATGCTGGAAAAACCTGTGTTATTTTAGGATATGTTAACAGAATCATAAAGTTCAAATCAAAGGTAATAATTGTCTGTTTTTAACCTGCCTTGGTTAGGTTCTACTTGTGTCCAATTCTGGTTACCGAAGCCTTAAAAAGCCATTGATCAACTGGAAGATTTCCAGATGTTGGCTACCAAAATGGTGAGAAGAGTGGAAACAAGCTCTATGAAGAATGAATAAATAAACCAGATATGTTAGGTTAGCCAGTAGAAGTTAAGAGGGAGGGTAGATACCATAGCAGTCTTCAGAACTTTAAAGAGAAGGAAGCATCCTTGTTTTTTATTACCCTGCAAGGCAGGCACACAATTAGTGGACTGCAACTAAGGAAGGTAGATACAGATTAGATATTAAGAAGAATCCTCTGGGAATATAAGAGATGTCAACCAGTGGTATAAGCTGCCTTTTCAAGTGGTACATTCTCTACTGGAGGGCTTCAAACAGGCTATCTGTTCAAATATTTTAATGGGTTCTACATGGAGCAAGGGGTTGGACTAGATGACTTTTGAGGACTCTGCCAACTCCATGAGTCTTTTAGTTTTTTCTTGGTCAGCTGGCAATATGAGTAGTCCATTCTGGGAATGGTGCTAATTTAACTGAACACAATTTTTAAGGAAAAGCCTAGATCAGTCCTTGGAATTTGGAGCACAGATTACATATTTTGGCAATTAATCTTGTGCTGCTACTGTGAATAAATATAAGAGTTTGATGCCATGCCGAATAGAATAAACAGTAAGCTCCAACATACCAATCTTCTCAAATTAATATGGGAAGAGAGTCTTAGTTAATTCATTGTTTTATTTTAGTGTTGATGGTTAAATTAATACAAAACATGTACTGTGATTTCATTATTTTTAGACAAAAGGGTAAGTTGATCATATTGGAGAAATAAACAGAAATCGGGTGAGTCATTGAAATATTTATCAACCATTTAGAAAACAAAGATGAGAAAGAGTTAATTTAATAATATGTGAACTATATATGGTAGAAGGAAAGCACAACTGAAAGGTTAAAAAAACCCTAGTTTTCTTGTTGATGCTATTGGAGAATATTTCAACATTGAAATGAATCATGTCTTTTTCATGCTGTCATTCCCCAATTTTTATGAGGTTGTGAAAGACTGTGGATTTTATTAGCTTTTTGAGAGGGTGAAAAGTGGCATCTGATGCGTAAACACACTTGCAAAATCTTCTTAAAAGCTTGCAAGCTTAGGGTTAGCTTAAACAAGATCATGGTAGACTAAAACAAATTACATTCTCCATTTTTTCCTTTTTACTCAAGTTTGTCTTTATTGGCCCAAGAAACATGGCTGGCAGAATGGAATGTAGCTAAGTAGCTATGTCTTGTTCATCTAAGTTTGTGTAGGCCACATCGCTGGATATCATGTGTTGAATCATTGGAAAATACCTAAAACAATCCCTAATTCAGGTCAACAAGTACAAAGCATGTATCAAAGCCCATTTGTTTCAGTCTGAATCCTGAAGCACTCAGATATAGACACATAGGAGTCTGTTTTCAACTAAATCACAACATATACCTATAGTAGCTAGGTGGTTGTTTTTTTGTAAATACTACATAGACTGTATTTACAGATATGCCTGAGCCACAAGTTCCATTGTTCCAGTCAGGAAGAATAATGGAGAAAGGCATAAAAAGCATAGTTCAGTAATATCTGAAGTGGCACAGATTCCCCATTGCTGGTATATACTAACTGACAGTGGATGTTTCAGGTAGGGACTTTTCAGTTTCTATTTACTAATCTTTAAAAAAAAAACTGGCAGATCACAGATAAAAACAGAGAAAACAATAAAATGATAAATGATACCGTGTTTCTCACAAAATAAGGCTGGGCCTTATTTTTTTTTTGACCCCTGAAAAAATGGCTAGGCCATCTTTTTGGGGGTGACTTAATTTCCTCCCCCACCTAGAGCGGCCCATACGTACGTACCTCGCTGCGATGCCACTTCTATTGGCCGACGAAAGCTCCCCAAAGGCAGAGTCCCCAGTTGCTTCGGGGTGAGGCATAGCTGCCCATGTCCACTCGCCTTTAGGCAGTCTCTTTTGGGCAATGGAAGCTCCCCAAATGCAGTCACCAGCCACTTCGATCGGTCGGTAGAACCGGCCTCAGGGAGAGAGCACACACACACACACACACTCCGCTTGCCGTGAGGCTGCTTCTTTCGGCAGACGAAAGCTCCCTTGAAGGCAGAGTCCCCAGACACTTTGGGGCGAGGCGGGGCTGCCTGTGTCCCCTCATCTTTAAGCAGTCCCTTTCGGGCGATGGAAGCTCCCCAAAATGCAGTCACCAGCCACTTCGATTGGCTGGTAGAAGCAGCCTCACGGCGAGGGGAGTGTGTGTGTGCGCTCGACCCAAGGCCGCTTTTACCGGCCAATTGAAGTGGCTGTTGACTGCATTTGGGGAGTTTCCATTGCCCGAAAGAGACTGCCTAAAGGTGAGGGGTAGCCATGCCACGCCATGAAGCAGCTGGGGACTCTGCCTTCAAGAGAGCTTTTGTCTGCCGATTGAAGCGGCCTCATGGTGAGGAGAGTGTGTATGTGCGCTCACCCCGAAGCCACTTCTCCTGGCCAATCGAAGTGGCTGGTGACTGCACTTGGGGAGCTTCCATCGCCCGAAAGATACTGCCTAAAGGCGAGGGGACACGACTAGCCACACCACACCCTGAAGCGTCTGGGAACTCTGCCTTCAGGGAGCTTCTTTCAGCTATTGGGGTATTCTAGCCTAGGCTACCTGCAGGGCACTCCTAAAGGCAAGTTTTCTCCCCATTCCCCCCTTCCCCTGCCCATTTCTCTTCACCTCGTGTCGTTCTAACGAACGATGTGAGAAATGGCGGGGAAAAGCATGGTTTAAATAGGCCTAAATTTTGGGGGAGGGGCTTAATTTCACCTCATGCCTAGAAATCATGTTGACCCTTCTTATTGGTGGGAGCCGTATTGTTGGAGAAACACGGTAAAAGCAAAGATTAGAAAATGGCAAAAGATGATAAAAACAACAATACCCAAAGCAACCTACATCACCTAGAAGGTATTACCAGGCTGGTTTGTTTGCTTGCTTTTCCTACCCTGTCCCAATCCTGCAGGACTTTCAGCCATTTCAGAGGAATGCCCTAAAACATCCACAGTCTGATTAAATTAATGAAAAACGTACAAAACATACAAAACCTCAAAATCCAAAAGCAGGAATTAGGACCAAGTGCTCTCTAGAAAAGCTCCATTTTGAGTTGGCTAGGAAGATTCCAAAAGGCAACAAGGCTGGAACTAACTTCAGCTCGGAAAGGTGAAGGCTATTCCAGAGGGCCAGCAGCACTACAGAAAGGCACTTCTCAGCACTTCACCTCTCCTTTCCCAAAAGTAGGGAACCTACAACTACTTCTTTCACAAGATCAAGTTGGTTGGGCTGATTCCACTTGGCAAAAAGTAGTCCTCAAGATAACTTGGTACCCAAACTATAACTGAACCGAGCGTGAGAGCTTCAGTATATAAACATTCCTTTATTATTAATACATATGATATAGTCATGCACGGTGTGTTTCTGTGTGTGCACACAACCAGGCAAACACATACAGACTGGTTTGCCATCAAAATGTCTGGTCCTGTTGAGTCTATTATTTCATAACTTATTCCTTCCTTTGTATGCTTTAAGCAGAGAAACAGCTACTAAGATATTTCAGCAGGGTTTTTCTCTGGGGTCTTGAAAGAGACTGTTGACACTGACATCCAAAGATTTAGACTTTTAATGTACAATGTTGAATCATACAACAGTGTTTCTTTTGAATCCTGTGGTCAGTATTAAGAATCAACCAATTCACGGATATTGTCTATAGTATCAAGAGCTCACATAGGTTATTTTTCCTTGTTTTTTATTTATTTTTACTCTGGATAATACATGTGGCTGTTTAATCAGACTTGTATGTATGTATGTATGTAAAGTATGTAGGTCATATCCCTCACTGATTACCTGGGCTGATGCTGTGCTCATTGTTGAACCATTTCTGCAGCAATGCAGGATCTATCAGTAAATAGTAGAAAGACCTGACTGGATAAAGATACCCATTATCACTAACTCTTTATGATGTTTAAACTTTGGCAGATTAGTAAGTCCTTTACAAGCACAAATCCACACCCTTAGCTTTTGTTTTGCTCAGTAATTGTTATTCTCGAAAATCTCAACTTTGATGTTTTCTATTCAACATTGCATAGTGATACAACACTAAATAAGTTGAGGGGAATGGATTCTATGAGCAAAGTCTACCATGAATTTCATACTATACTCAGTATATAATTATCACTCAATTTCAGAAGTATAATTTAAAAAAAAAGGTTTTTAGTAAATCAGATTTTTTTTTAACTCCTGGTGATTGCCTGGACAAGTCCCAGCAACATTTTTGGCAATGTTTTTTTCAGAAATGGTTTGCCATTGCTTCCTTCCTAAGGCTGAGAGAGAATGTTTAGCCCAAGCCAGCTGTCTTTGTGCCTGAAATGGGACTAGAACTCACAATCTCCTGGTTTCTAACCTGATGCCTTAACCACTACATCAAACTGACTCTGTAAAAAGGGGTTAAATTATTTATTGAAAAGGCAAATGACCTTTTGTAAGAAATCATCTCGGCAATACTATTTGAAATCACTAAAGTCATGGTCTCGGATAGAACAAGAATTCATCTTGTTTCTGCTATAAAAACATAAATTAACAACATTTTGATCAAATGGATATCTATTTGAATATCCTCTAATTTTTGGTCACAGATCATGCAACAAAGCTTGAGGGAAGTGTGATTTTTTTTTAAAGGAACAAAAATATGTAGTTGAACAATATTCCTTTGTTATCATTCTCTCAATATTCATATTTCATGAAGCTTATAACCCCTTACAATTGGGCTATTGTTAAGTATACTAGTTTGTCTTGTTTTAAATCCCATTCTATTCACATTATCCATTAGTGGTTCAGAATAGCTTACCTTCTGACTTTTATTTTGTTTGTTTTTTTAAAAAAATGTCATGTCTTATCAGGAACAAAGAGTAAGTCATATGCCTTAAGAGCCTGTCAAAGTCATAATTACAATTCATTTGTCTGTGTTCAGCTGTCTGTCATCTGTTAGCAGTTCGAATGCTCTGTATGTCTTTCTGAATTTGTTGAAATTCTCTTTAATTATTTACTGCTCCATGATAATCCATTACTGATTGCTAACTGCTTTTGGCTCTCTCAACCCCTGATTTCCCTGGCCTTGAATCAATATTGCTTGCAACTTTCAAGCCGTTCCAAGCATGAAAAGCTGCTGATGCTTATTAGCATTTCTGCAAATTTATGAAAATATCCTTGTTTACACAAGTAACAAGAATGGCTGTGTAGATAAACAATCTGCTTGTGCAGTGTGCCAAAACACAGGAGGAAGTCTAGTCAAGCCACAAGAATGGGATTTCAAGAATTCTGGTTTCTTTGTCTGTTTCCTCCATAGTTTTGGTATTAGGTGGAGTCAAGGATTAATTTTTAAAACAGAAGAGACACTGCAGCTCATACCTGATGAGAAATCATGTTTTTTCCATTAACATGGGGAAATCCATCCCCCATTAATTCGCTTTTGGCCGTTGTCACTGGCAAAAAAAACAACTCAGATAAAAATTCAGTGATATGAAATATTTATTGCCAGCCATTTTATCCTCACTTTCAACTCTGTTACTATCACTATGCGGGTTGTGATTGTTTTTAAAAAATGAAGCAAAGAGGGGGGACACTGCATTGATTTTAGTGCCAAAGAGTACATATATTTCTAAACTAGATATCTCTACATATAAATATTGACAACTTATTTACTGTTGTATTAGTATTTTGTTTTAGCGGACATCTTTTGTATGTAGTGTTCCCTCCTTTTATTTTTCTCCACAACAAAAGTTTGTATGAAGGTTGGGCTACCCTGAAAGCTTCCTGTATTCTTCCATGCCTCAGTGTGAACTTCAACTTGGATCTTCCTTCTCTAGTCCAATGCCTTAACAACTGTACTAGGAAGCAGGAAAACATGAATGTTATTTTTATTTAAAATAATAATTCAGATCAAAATGGGAATGTGTTAGTCCTTTGCTATTTGCTATGCTCCAATCTGGGATGGCAAGTAAAGTTCCTATAGGATTAAAATCCTCCTAACTGCATGTCAGTTCTGAACTAAGTTAAGTTTTCCATAGTTACTTTTGAGTAAAAAAATAATAATAACACAAGCAGATCTTCACAATAAGTATTTTGACTTGGCCTTCAGAGGAATAATTTTTGCTACTGTTGTGAATATCCAGATGCTGATAGAACCAATCCATTAAGACCGTGGTGGTGAACCTATGGCACACATGTTGGAAGTGACACTCAGAGTCATTACTGCCAGCACATGAGCCCTCACCCAGAGAAGGTCTACTGCCCATGCGTGTGCACCGCCCACCCACCGATTGTCAGGTATCTGGCACGCATGTGCGTGGGCATGGCGGGGTACAGGAGATGCATGAACATAAGCAGAGGTATGCAGCATGCAGGAGGTCATGCGTGGGCATGATGTGCAGGTCACGGTGAACGGGTCACATGCACATGCACATGGGATGTGAGGGGGGCATGCGCATTGCCTTCTGGGTGATGGCACGCAAGTGCGCATGCACAAGCGCATGCACAATTATCGGCATGGGAGCCCAAAAAAGTTAGCCACACTGCATTAAGAGAATACAAAGAAGCAATTCCAAAAGTTTCAATAGCCAATGACAAGGGATCTTGTGAGCTGTGACTTCTGGAGAATCCTAGCCTGCCTATTGCTGCCTTAAAATTTTCTCTTTTCATTTCTGGCAAAGTACTTGAATTCACATTTAACAAGAAGCAGTCAATTGCAGACATTTATATCTGCCTATCCCAGGTTCTTCAGAAGGACTTGATTTGTGGATACGAATGCCAAATCCAGTCTAAACATCTGGCTGACTATACACCAACCATAATAAAAAGCAGTTTTACTTGGAACAGCTTATGTCCTGCAATGATATCTTTAACACCATTAAACAATATCTGCCTATTCCAGATCCTTGGGAAGGACTTGATTGGTAATTTAAAATGCCAAATTCATTCTAAGCCTCTGGCTGACAGTGTGACAAACCATAATAATAATTCCTGAAAGTGTGTGAGGCCCTCCCAAAGCATCCTGATCAACTATAGCCTGTTCAAGGCTATAGTTGTACTGCAAAGGGCCAGGCAGCAGTGGTGGGATTCAAATTTTTTACTACTGGTTCTGTGGGTATGGCTTGGTGGGCCTGGCAGGGGAAGGATATGTAAAATCTCCAGTCAGAGGTGGCATTTGCTGGTTCTCCGGACTACTCAAAATTTCAGCTACCGGTTCTCCAGAACTGGTCAGAACCTGCTGAGTACCACTTCTGCCAGGCAGGGAGTGCTTCAGCAGCAGCGGGAGGAAGAAGGTCAACTGGGGACAATAGGGGCAGCAGAATGCAAGGTGGAGAGGTGCAAGGTGCAAGGTGGAGTGCAGAGGGTCGGGAGTCGATGCAGAAGCTGGGGATTCTCAGATTGGTGCTAGGGCAACCTGTGACTGAGGCAGCTTGGCTTTGCACCATGATGCTGGGGAACGTAGTTATGATGCTGTGATGGTGGCATGTGTGGGTACTGGGGCTGAAACAGAGGCCCACAGATGGTGATAGGCTGAGACTGCTAAAGGCCCTGGGCTTCTATTTCAGCCCCAGTGCCATTGGCACACACACACACCCCCCCCCAGCTAAAGAGGATTGATACTGTGTAGGGCAGCCAAAAGAGCAGAGTTGGGGGGAAATAGACAGGTGGGGGGATTACACCTGGACTCTGGTTGTGATTTGATTTGGTCATGCCTGGAAGCATGACCAACTGCACATGTGCCAAAAAATAGCACCGAAGGGGAATCTTTCCACACTGATTTTGTTCACCACCCAATGTTTGAATTGTGACCCGATTCAAAAATCAGGTTGATTTTTTGTTTGCCACCCAATTTGGTTGCAAACAGGAGTGTTCGTGACCCAAGGTTCCACTGTATATCTTTCAGCCTCCTATGCAATCCTTCCATAACTATTATGACCCATGTTGGCTATTTTGTTCCAAAGTATGAGGCATCTCTGACTTTTATATTAGTAGAAGGATCCTCTATTATGCTCCACAATGGAATGCTATTTGGTAATTCCACCAATAAAAACTTATATTCCATTTCTTTACTTTCCTCTGTTAGAATATCCATCTAGATATACTATCTTAAGAACCAGTAATAAATGCCTCAGATTGACGAAATCTTGAAAATTTCCTCATTCTCCTGCTATGTCTTGAGACATCAGCTTGTAAAATGATGCTGATAACTACTCTGGTTTTTTTTTGTCTGTTTAGTCCCAACACAAATAGCACACCCTGTTGCTTAATGATACCAATTACTTTGAAAGTTGGAAAGTGTAGTATAATCATATTTTATTTTGAAAAGACTTAACATTTCATAGGTTTTCAGCTGACCATTTTTAAATCTGATATGAACCTTCATGGTGAATTGTCCAACTTTTCTTCCTGTTCATTGTACTTATTCCTAGTCTCTTTGTTTTAATTATGAAACAGCAAAATGTTGTCTCTTGGAAGAAGGAAAAAATGGATAAGATATAGCCTGTTCAGATTTCAATAAAGCCCTGTTTAGTTGTTGAAAGTTTCATCCAAGGTAGAGAATGAGGGCCCATTTCATTCTCCTCACTATTTTTTTATTTTCTACCACCTCCTCTGAAACCAATCTTTCTAACAGGAAGTCTCTTGAAGAGGGTTAAATCCATAATTGCAAAACATTTGCAACCACTTTTTTCAGCCATATTAATTTAACCAGATTAATTAATAGCTCTTGTACTAAAATCAAAGGATTAAAATACTGAACTTTGGATAACCTATGCCCATGAATTTGGAAACCTATGTCAAAGAGATATCCTTTTAAGGAGTCATAATTGGCAACAATTCCAGGTTGACGATAAACCTGAGTTTACCTTTCAGTAACTGGAAATAGGTTACAGCAGATAACTTGAGTTTCAGGAATTCATCTGTGCTCAGTACCAGTAACATATAAACTAAAAGGCATCCACATTTTTCTTCCAAGAGAAATTCTTTCTTAATTCCTATGACCCTTGTTACTGCAAACGCACAGTTCACAAAGGGGAAGTAGTAATCGACAATTACAGTTGCCATGACATTTTTTGACAAAATATACCACAAAGAGCAATGACAAAGAGTGAGAGTAAGTGAGGGGGAGGGAGGGAGAGAGAGAGAGAGAGAATGATTTTGTTTCTTCAAATTCCACAGTGAAACAAATTGATTGGATAATTAAAATTATTTGTCAAATGTAGTTAATATATTGCTAATAAAAATGATAAATATTGTTTAAATATATTTCCAGCATATGTGTACTTGGGCAAATCAACCAGTTTGTTCAGCAGTTTATGGAGAAAGGTCTGAGCTTCTAAAAGATATCTTTAAATACTAAGAAGAAACAACAGAAACCTACAAAAGTAACAAAGAAACATCAGCGTTTACTTTCTCTTAATTTGTTCCTTAAATTAAAAATGAAACCAGAAACTCTATAATTCTCCATTACCATCAAGCAGTGTAAGAATACTGTGTAAGCAGTGTAAGAATATTTAAGTCCTTTAAATTAAAACTCATTCAGTGTACAATAAAATCCCAAGATGAATTTTCTAAGGTAGGCTATCTCACCTTGGTTCTGCCTTAAACTGCCTCATTTTTAATGAAAAAAATATTTTCTTTCTTCTGCGTTGATGGATGGAAGAAGATAAATCCTGGTCATAACCCAAATTGGCTTGTCTCATGATAGACTGAGATATTTCTTATATATATATATATGCCTTACTCTGAGGGGCACAATTTCTTGTGAGATTTAGCTCCACCTACTCTGTGGATCCAGCAAATTAATATGAAAGAGAACAAGAGATTCTTTTATTTTTGATAAGTTATCATTAAATGATACACCAAAGAATGAAAGAAATATAGACCACTTAACAGCCACACTGACTTGATGATTAATCATTCATTTAGCAATAATAATAACAACCAGAAACAACTTAGATCAAGGTGTCAAACTGGCGGCTTGTGGATGGATGCATCGTGTGCAAGCCATGCCCACCCCAGCTCCGCAAATGGGAAAACATTGAAAAATGTCATGTGACACAATGTGAATCAGTGAGTTTGACACCTGTGACTTAGATAGTCCAAAGTTTTTATATAAAAAACCATTTTGGATAAATTAATTTTATATTTATTTTCATGACATACTTTTCACAAAATCAATATTATCTTGATAATATTTATATTTTAAATTATATTTCTATTTTAGGTGCATTTTCCCCAATTTTACATAATCTTTATCCTACTAGCTGCATTTTTAATAAAATAAAATCAAATCACATCCAAGCTCTTTTTGAAGTGGACAAGCAATGATTGGGAGCATAATGAAATCCCTAATACCTTCCAAGTCTGCCTTATCCTCCCATTGCTTTTTCTTAGGAAAAAGAAATGGTATTTCCAAGCTACTTGTACCCTCCTCCCCCAACCAAAATAGATGTAAATATTATTTTTGGTAAAAGGGATAACCATTGCAGTAACAAAATATTTTTGATGTGTATCTTAGATATACTCATGTTTGCATGTTAGATTGATTAAGTTGTCTTAGTCATTACAACTTTCCCAAATCTTCAACCACTTAACAGCTGAATATTCTAGGATTAAGAATGTAATAATTCTGGCTGGAAAAGGCAAATCTACTACAGTTTTTTTCTGTTGGATAATAGTTGGGTCATCCTTAGTTAAATCAACTGAATGAAGTACAGTTAATTTCTTGCATTATGGTATTCAGCCAGTTTTTTGAAATTCATTATGAATGAGCAGTGCATGCACTTTACTTTTTAGAACACTAGTTTATATAACAACATGGATCTACTTTTTTTCCTCTTTTGCTCTTGGGTAACCTTGGTTTGGCAATGTAGGTTTTATATGCTTTATTTGCACATCTGTGTAACATTGGTAATAGCTCTTCCCTGTCTGATATGAGAGCTCAGTAAATAAATAAACTGATGGCCACAAGGCACTTCTCTAATAGGCTGAATATGGGAATTAAGCATAGAACGAAGAACTGTCAGTATTCTCCATGCTATAGCAGTGATATCCAAGGTTACCTTGCACTGATATTTGGATCATTTAATGCCATTGTACTACATTAAAAGACTTGATTTGATTTCTTAATATTTGGTCCTAAACATCTGGCAACTACAGTAGTTGTAATATGTCTTTCCATTTCCAAGATTTGGATGAATGTTTTAGTGATGTCCTACTATAATGTAAGGTTATCTCTAGCAGGTCTAGAATATTGTCATTATTAGATGTCAATGACTGCCCTGGATATATGAGAATGGTTTGGACTTCATGAAGTGACTTTAAGCTGGAGATAGGTCCTTGAAAGCTGAAATATTTTTCAAAATTAAGCTCTGATATGTTAGCTTCTCATGTCATGGATTTTATCATTTTTCCATTTATAGTAAGTGTCCTTTCAAAGGCATTATTCTCCCTGGTACTATATTATTGTGCTAACTTATTCCCTCCATCATATTTATAACATTATTTTTGTAAAACAAAAGGTTTTTTTTTTAATGTTGAGCTTCTTTAGTCACTAGCATCTCCTAAAGAAGCAAATAAACAAATGCAGAAAATCAAAATGTAACCTTTATTTGCCTGTCCCATTTTTAAATCACATTTTATTTTTTCTTTGCTATCCATATGCCAAACTGTATGAATATATTATTCAACACTTTTTATAATAAATTGATAGGTATATTATTTATTTATGTATTTATTGGTTTATTTGTTTGTTTATTTATTTATTTAGTTATTGCAGATGTTTGAAGCTGGCAGAAACTGAGAATCACGTTTCTAATCTAAAAGATGTTTGAAGCTGGCAGAAACTGAGAATCACGTCTCTAATCTAAAAGGTTCAGAGAACTGTTTCAGTTAAGATTAATTGTAACACATCTGTTTCTTAGGATTTCTCTTTGTGAAGAGATTTTGTTTTTACAGACCTCATCAGATTTTCACAACTCTTTAATGAGAATAATTGACCTTAGAAATAAGTCACTTGGCCATAAAGTAAATTCTATTGTTTCAAGACAGCTGTTTACTTGCTTCAAAGATCTATTTAGTCCTGAAGCCCTGAGGTAATAACCTCATTGACAATCTGCTTAATACTAACATGCAAAGAGCTTTCCACAGTGGCAGTAGCATGCTATGCTTATTCCTCTCTTAATAGGACAGGTAAGAAGAGCACGAAACATTTGTTTATACATTTTCTCTCAAAAACAGAGAGACCTAGTGAAGAGATGGCAGAAGTGTGCATATTCTTAAGCAGCAAATGCATACTTCTTGATTATTTCATTCCACACCCCCAGGAACAACACATATGTATGCATTCTGATTAGGCTACCTCTTTCCAATATAGGATCATCATTGAAACCAAATGGTTAAGGCAAAAAAAGTCAAAACTATTTTAAAATGTTCCAAAAAAGAGTTCCATGATTTAGCAGAGGCTTGGAATGGAGTCTGCCTGTCTCAATATGGCATCAGTATTCTATTATGGATCTCTTACACTGAGAGAAACAAGAAAGAATAGGTGCGATTCTTGTATTCCCTGCTTCTCAAAATAGTCATATACTCTGATTTAGGAATGATGGTCATGCATTTCTGCATGACTTCCATTTAAAGGTTATATCCTTAAAGGGTCACGGGGGAAAACATGGGCTGCCTAATTTTGATCTTTGTAGATGGAGACACATCTTGGCACCTG
>JANHFN010004239.1:84694-95498 GCA_032468175.1 Toxicocalamus goodenoughensis
AGAAGAAGAAGAAGAAGAAGAAGAAGAAGAAGAAGAAGAAGAAGAAGAAGAAGAAGAAGAAGAAGAAGAAGAAAGATATCCCTGTTAACATGTTCATTAATGGTACAGAGTTCTGCAGGATTTCTCCTGCCCTTCTCCGCATTATGCAGTTGTTGTGTTTTTCAAATAAAACAGCCAGTATCATGTTTAAATTCTTCTCCAATCCTGCTTGCTTTGTTTTAGTTTCTTAGAGCAGTCAGGTGTGAAATTTTACTCACAACGGCAAAAGCACAGCTGTTTCTTTCACTGTCTGCACCCCCATCTCCATAAGCAAGTATTATTTTCAAATTGAGATGGGCAAAAGCAAAGGGAGTTAGAAAGAAAGAAAGAAATTAGCCTTGGGGTTAATAAGATACAACATTGCTATAATAATAATTGTTTCAATGAATAAATGCATATTTATATGTTTCCTAAGTTTTAGGTCTGGAATGGCCAGCCAGGAAACTGAAGTTCAAAGACTGGTACTAGATAGAAAGGATGTACTTTCAATTTCTACATACTAAATTGCAGAAATATTCAAAATTTATCGTAACAGCATCCAAACCTGCTGCAGAATACTTCATCGTCTACAGATTGGAAAATAGTATCATGAGCTCTCAAAATTAATTAAAAACCAGTTTTATAAAATAGAAAACTTTAAAAGACCAAATACTCTAAGACTGCTGCATTTTATGAAATTTTAGTGACCTCCTTCAAAATTGTATGAGTTTTAGGATGAGAAGACACCATTTCCCAGAAATTAAATGTTTTTGAACTTTAGGTAAAACAACAAGACACACAATGAAGATGTGCAAAATGTGGGGAAAGTGAATAAGGAAACTTCAGGATAAGCTAAAGGAAACACCCTGCATGCTGTGAACATATATTAAAAAGACATATAGCGAGTTAAAAATGATTAGGGACATTCATAAGCAGTACAATCATCCATTACTATCTTTCTCAAGAGATATCTGGGAGACGCAAACCAAAGGGAAATCTTACTATCCAGTCCTGCTGTCAGCCTTCAAATAAGCATTGATTTAGTTACTGTGGGATGGAATACATTTGGCCTGGTTTAAAGGTAAAAGTAAAGATTCCCCTTGCACATTCATGGTAGTTATTTCAGGGACTAGGGGCCGGTGCTCATCTCCATTACAAAGCCGAAGAGCCAGTGCTGTCCGAAGATGTCTCCATGGTCATATGGGCGGCATGACTAAATGCCAAAGGCGCATGCAACACTGTTACCTTCCCACCAAAGTGGTCCCTATTTTTCTAGTTGCATTTGTACATGCTTTCAAACTGCTTATTTTAGGCTCTTGCAAGCAAAAAAAAAACAGAACAAAGAAGTCAGTGTATATTGTAGTGCTCAGCAACATGGTACCCCTGGGGCCCATATGGCACCTGTATCATCCCTAGAAAATAGATTGATTTATTGATTTATTAAGGTAGAGAGGAAGGCAGGTAGGTGGGTCTCTTTGAGTCGGTGTTGAATCCAGGCAACTGTCTGAACAAATCTTTGCAGTTTTCGTGGTATAATTTGGAAGTGGTTTGCCCTTGCCTTTGTCTTCACTTAGCAAGCTTGATTAGTCCAAGGTCATCCAGCTGGCTTTGTTCCTACAGCAGGACTAGAAGTCAAGGCCTCCCAATTTCTAGCCTGATGCCCTAACTTCATCAAACTGACTCTTCTACTGCCACAAATAATAATATTTGAAATGACCCCCAAGTTTATGGGGATCAAATCTTAAAAGATCTCTGTGCTCATGCTGCATTTGTCAGAGATCTTACAAGATTTGACCATTTTTTATCATAAAAATATTGAAATCAATGTTTTAATTTAAACAAAATAAAACAATGTGTTTAGGACATTGCTTGAAATCACACAGTGGTGCCTCTCTTTTTTTAAAAACAGTGTGATTTGTTTATCTGGATTGGATATCCAAGAATAGAGCCTGACTTCTCCCAGATCATATGTATACAATCTAGCCTGGAGAAAAATTTGTAAAGCAAGCGGCATTTGAAGATGACCGCCATACAGAGTGCAAATATCATCAAACCGCATAGAGGAACTTGAGATGAGTTAATCCCATCTGCACCAAGATCATTCCCAGTGATTGTCGTCTATTCAGACAGTTATGTCATCTGTCCGTTAACCCTAATGAACAAAAGAAACCCAACAATAAATAAGCAGTGATGAATTGAACCGATCAAGTCTCTAACTGACTCTTCCTTGAGTTGGTTTCTTATCAGGTATGGATAATTCTGTGCCTACTGAGCTTCAATAAGTATCAGGACACTGAATGCTTCCTTAGCCATTTTTCTATGAAAGATTTATACATGCAACCATTTGCAGAGGTAAAGTGGCTCAGTACTGACGTTTACTTGGAAGTTGAATCGGAATGTTGAAAAGCTATGTGCAAATGCCACCAAAATAGATAATTCAAAGCAGAAATTCTCAAGGCCATAGAACCTGATAGTGTTTTTAAAAAAAAAACATTGCTGAAATCTCTGACCCAATGGAGAAGTTGCAATTATAAAACATTCAATTGCTATTAGAATGACAGAACTGTCAAATGAACATCTTTGTTACAGTGGTGGGATTCAAATTATTTTACTGCCAGTTCTGTGGGCGTGGCTTGGTGGGCATGGTGTGGCTTGGTGGGCATGACGGGAAGGTTACTGCAAAAATCTCCATTCCCTCCCCATCCCACTAAACTGCTTTCCAGCTCCGTTCTCCTGTGCAGGGCAACAAAAGAAGACCCATCCGATCAGCTGGGACTCTGGAGGTAGAGAATAGATGGGGTGGGGCCAGTCAGAGGTGGTATTTGCCAGTTCTCCAAACTACTCAAAATTTCCGCTACTGTTTCTCCAGAACTGCTCAGAACCTGCTGAATAACCACCTCTGGGTTTAGCCTTATGTATGAACCAACCTCTGTGTATTCAGATCCTAACCTATTAACCTTTGTAATTTATGAACTCTGATCTACAGTTTAGAATTACGGGCAGATCAAAACACTAACATGTTCAAACCATGGTTAAAACAAATACATGGCTTATCAGAACATGAGGTGTCACGGGGGAGGAGGTGATGGCTTTCCAGATAAACTGTAATTTAGTATAAACACACAGTTCCAAAAACATAACACATTTCACTTATTTTATTCCATGGATAAGAAAAATATGCAGTGCAATTTAAGATGCAAACCGTGTAATTTCTTCTCCTTCTTGTTTCAGTAATTATCCCTATTTCTTCAGTTGTACTGGAACGAAATATTTCCTTCAAATCAAGCCAGGGTCCTGGTAACTTCACACTTCCACAAAGTTGTCTTGATAATGGAGAACTGTTGCTGCTTTCTTGTCCCTTCTTCCAGTCTAACCTATTATTTCAAAATAATTGTGGTCAAAACCTTTCTTCCTTCTTCCCACAAGATGGCCATCTTCTCCTCCGAGAATGTCTCCTAGACTCACATGGGATTCAAATTTCACTCTGCTTTTTGCTGCCAAATTACTTTTGGTAGATTGCTGATTTTATAAAGTGGCTTATGATTTAATGCAGGCAATCAAAGTTATCAATATTGGAGGTAACAATTATTCTTTCTTTCAGTCATTGCTGCAGTTTATATGTCACTCAGGTCGAAATCTCAGGCTCTAGCTCCTTCCAAAAGGCATAAAAATAAAACAATAAAGTAAAATAAAACATCAAATAAATAAAATAATCATGATGCACAATACAATATTTTCATTGTACACATATCTTTTTAATATTTATATTTTATTGTGTTTTACTAATCTAGGTGAAATGTTAATATATATTGCTAGCCCATGTATCATATGCCATACGTTAAATAAATAAAGTTTAATTGTTAGCTGGCCAAAGTCATTGATTGAGATGGGCAGCTATAAAATGAATAAATAATAAAGTGAAATAATATAAAGTAAATTTGGGGAAACTATTATAATAACCCAACCCAAACCCAATAATTAAAACAAACATTCCTGTTCATTTACACAGCAAGGAAAATTATTTATTATAGCGTTAATCACCTACTGCAAAAACAAGCTCTGCCATGCTATGAAACTCAAAAGGTTTTCCAGAACACAAGATCTTGGGGGATTTTCTGAATATAAAACAAGTACAGATAGACTGAACTTACAATTATTTGTTTAGTGACTGTTCAATGTTACAATGGCATTTATGACCATTTTTCACAATTTCAATTGATGCAGCATCCTCATTGTCACATCATCAAAATTGAAATGGCGAATAGAATATAAGACTGCATCAGCAAGATCACGGTTTCCAAATATTTATTTATTTGTTTGTTTATTTATTCATTTATATTGCAGCCTATTCGCCATGGTGACTCAAGGCAGCTGACAACATATAAAACCACAATTTAAAACAATAAAACTAATAAAATCAATAAATTAATGTAGTAAAATCACCCTCACCTCCCTCTCCAGCTACAACAGATTACACATGCCATTTAATGGGCTCCTTCCCGCTCTGGGTTCCCCAGGCCCGCTGGCAAACCAGGTCTTCAACTCCTTCCAGAAGAGAATCAGAGTGGGGGCCATTCTAATGTCTGGGGGAATGATGTTCCAGAGGGAGGGAGCCACCACGGAGAAGGCCCTTCTTCTGGGTCCCACGAGGTGTATCTCCCTCAAGGATGGGACCCACAACATTCCCTGTCTCCCTGTTCTGATGAGTTGTGTACAGAGGTGGTATTCAGCAGGTTGTGACCAGTTCTGGAGAACTGGTAGCGGAAATTTTGCGTAGTTCGGAGAACTGGCAAATACCACCTCTGACTGGAGATTTTACAGTATCCTTCTCCTGCCACACCCACCAAGCCATGCCCACAGAACTGGTGGTAAAAGTTTTTGAATCCCACCACTGATCCATACCAGAAATGCTTGTAGGATCACTTTAACATTCATATCTGTACATTCTTCATTCCATTCGGGTTATTACTGGTATGTGTGAAGAAATGTCAGACGCACAATTTCTCCAAAGTAAAACCTTGTTATTTTCTTTGCTCTGCTAATTTTGGTGAGAGTAAGCGAGGTGACAAAAGCAAGTCTCACTGCGATAAAAAAAGCTTGCTTGACGTCTGTTGAACACAATGGGTCTTACTATTAAGAAAATGCAACAAAACAGCACTGCATTGTTTGTTTAGTACTTTTCATATCTATTCAAAAGTAGGACCGTATTTTTCTATATATGAATATGAGGTTTAAAATAATTCCTGGTGAAATGACTGGTAATAGCAATAGCATTTAGTCTTATATACCACTCCACTTTCTGAGCAGTTTTCAATGTCAAAAATCTGGGCTCCCATTTTACTGACCTTGGAAGGATGAGTCAACCTTGAGCTGGTCAGGATCAAATTCCTGGCAGTGGGCAAAGTCAGCCTGCAATACTGCATTCTAACCACTGTACCACCATAGCTCCTTTACATGCTATTTAAGTTCATCATGGACCTTAATTAAATATTTAAATTACTATTACAGATTTATCAGCTTTGGCCAGTGTGAACTGAACAGTTTCAGAAATAAAACTGAACAATTTTAAAACATTAGAAATAATTCAGTCCATTTCTTAAAATTAATTTAATCTAATTTTAAATCAAGACTCAAAATAGTTTGCAGGCTCATAAAGAACCATTCTTCTTCAACCCAAATGTTTTATTCAAGAGGCAACTGGACTTTCTGTTTTTTCTTTGAAGATGTTTCACTTCTCATCCAAGAAGCTTCTTCAGCTCTGGCTAGATGGTGGGGAATGGAAAGATTTACACTCGTAGCAGACATTTGCATTCTTTTAGCAAGTCGTTACCTCCTGAAAAAGCACTTTTGGGATAACCATGACCTGGATGACTGAGAATCTCCATAGGCATTCTTCTTTAAGACGACCATCCTGGGTTCCTAAATTTTCTCATAGCATTACCAAAATTCCTTAATAAAGAACAAATTGGGAGGAGCATTTATATTCTTTAAATACAGTTTAAATGTAACTTTTTTTTCAGTGGGGCTTTTTCACATTTGTTTTCCCATTTTTATCTTGTATACACATTATATATTTTATCTCACGGTCTTTCCTAACTGATTGCAAAGAAATGTCTCATAATATTGTGACATAACTAGCCTTTAAAATTAGATATATAAAACTGCAAAAATAAAAATAAAAATAGCAAGGTAAATGGACTGATAAGGACAGAGTTAGGATTGTAGATTTAATATTTCATTTGGGGCATCTCTCCAAAGTCGAATAATCTCTTTGCTGCTGGTGCTAGTTATCTCAGTTGCATCAGCCCTTAGCAAAAGATAATAGGAGTATCTATGTAATGTTTAATGCATGCATCTTGGTTAAACAGAACTTTGGACTTTTGGAGCCCTGAAATTAAAACAAAGTGATTCACTGATTATTAACAAGTAAATATGAAGAAGAGTGTGTCATACTTTAAGTGGGGGATATCATAAGAAAACTCAGCAATTTCTTTATCGCTCTCTATGCAACTCTTTGAATACATTTACATCCACAAAATCAAGTAAGGGCTGAATATTGTTAAGTAATGTAAAATATGTCCAGTTAAGCCTATGGGACACATTTCACTGCACTGTTTTGATGACCTCACTTCCTTATCTGTCTTCCAGATTTATAAGTTTTTCCTGAAGCAATTATTAACATCTTTTTCCTGTGGTGGGGCTTTATAAAGATCATCATTTTGTAAAAGCAGAGTAAAAGTAACAGGACATTCTTTTATTATATTACTGTGAGTTATTTTGGGTCCAGTATAGTGAAATTGATGATATCCCTGCCCTTCCCATTTCATTGTTGATCAGCTAGAAAAGAATAGGATCTATGATTTTGAGAAATGTGCTCTATCATCATTAAATGTTTTGAGGGACAGTTTTATTCAAGGAACAGTCTTCAGGATCTTCAGATCTGGAAAACTTTGGAAAGCTTACTGGCTACTTGCAAAATGCTCAGATCCCTTTTTACACCAGACCCCATGAATGACCCTGATACCATTGTAAGTTTTCTTCCAAAAGTGAATTATAGTACTTCTCCCTCTTCATCCTGCATTAATATATTTAAGCAGTTGGAAACTGATCACTTTCTTTATATCTCCCCACTTTGTTATTAGGCTGCTCACAATGATGTGTTTGGTAGCTGCTCTATTTTTGGTAGTTGCTCATGACAATTATCCATCTTTCTTACAGCATATTTATTTTGACTACCAATGGAGTGACAACAGTCCTGACAACTTATACAATTGGTAGCAATCCCTGGGAGCAACACTCCCTTCCTGGCATGTTTATGATGTAGGAAAAGGGATTATCTTGGATAACAGTGTCTACAGTCAACCCACAGGACTGAGGTGTAAAGTGAGTCTAGCCAAAACACAGATGAGCAGGAACATGGGCAAAGTGACCTTCAGCCATGACCCAAACATTCATTAATACTTGGTATTTATTTAGTAAGGCTCCAAGAGTACTTTTTACAGATGCTGGTTGATAAAGAGGACTGGAGTTAGTGGAAGGACTTCTGTAGTTAATGCTATCTTAGAAACCATATGCAACAAATGTGCTTGTGTGTGGAAAAGATAGTGTATAGAGGCTAAGTTATATGGCCATTTTAATATAAAAACCTATCACCTTCTAATGCCACTTACCTATCCAATTCAGATGGAGAAAAAGTGTACAAATTCTATCCATAAGTGTCCAAAATTCCACAGGGCATTGAGAAGGATTGTCCTATCTTGATAAATGTTGATGGATTAATATAATGGATTCAGCTAGACTTTGATTTATAAAATAATTAAGAATTATAGTCCATAATGGTTAATATTTTTAATGTTTTAAATAATTTGTAAACCACTTAAAGTTGGTAGGAGTCAGGCAACATATACAATGAATATATATGTTATAATTGGTCACAGGTCAGCCAGATGTTTAGACTAATAAAGGAGAATATTTATGGCTCAGGGTTGAAAGGAGTGGTCCTTGGTGCTCTCTGATCTTAGTTGTTTTCTTGCATATTTTTCATTACCCAAACTAGGTAACACCCTGGTTCACCCTATTCATTCACTGGAGCTTCTTTGATTTTGGGGTTGAATTTGAGGAATTTAGTTTGCAGTTTGGTTTTTCTTTTTCTGGCATGTCTCTGGGAAGTACTCATGATGGTAGTGGCCAGTCTGTCCATGTGCTCTGATATGATAGTCTGTTCCAGTTGTTCCCTGAAATTTTCTATGTTTTGGAGAGATGTGTTTAATTTGAGGTGAGGAGAGTCGAGGTGAAATGTCTTGACTAAATTTGGCATTTTTATTATCTAGCAAGTCCTTCCCAAAGACCTGGGATAGGCATATATTGTTGTTTGATTGTGTTAAAAATACCATATTTTTATTTCATATAATAATGTCTGAAAAATATAGTCAACAGCATTGTAGGTATGACTGAGAATTTGTTTGTCCAAAAGAACAAAAGAAGGACAAGACCTCTTCAACCAAAGTGTGAGTAGTTGATGTCATTGGGCACATATTGGCATCTAACCTCTGACATTTCAGCTAATTGGGGATTCCTTTTATTATCTTTATACTTTACTCTCTTGCTTAGCTTCATAGCAAGAAAAAATCCTGGAGGACTTCCAGCCTAACATTCACTGCATGAGACAGACTGTTTCATTAGTGAATAGTTTTCATGATCAGAAAATTCCTCATTATTTCAAATTTAGATGTCCCTCTGTAAAACCTATGCTTCTCTTTTTATACCCTCAGGCAAATAAACCCATATTCTTCCCTCTGACCACCCTTCAAGTTTTGGGAGAAAACTATTCTCCCCTTAGCCTTTTAAACATGCAGTTTCTTTAACTGTTCTTCAAGGATTTAGCTTTCAAACTCCTCACCACCTTTGCTCGTTCCACTTCCTCATTATCCTTGTATTGTGGCAATCAGAACTGAATATTCACAGTATTCCAGAGGTGCTTTGGGCAGAATGTAACTATGTCTTCTGTTTATCTTGACACCATACCTCTGTTATTGCTGCCCAAGGCTGATTTGGCCTTTTGGCAGTTTCAGGATACTGCTGACTTGTGTTTATTCCATAATCTACCAAGATGCTCAAATCCTTCTCATAAATACTATTGCCAAGCCTGATACCACCAGTGTTTATCTATGCATCTAACCTTTCTTATCTAAGTGGAGAATATTATATTTCTCACCAATGACCTGCATTGAAGTTGTTCCCATAAAATGCAAATAAGCCAATAGAGTGCATTTTATTGAAAAATCAAACATCTATCTCATAATCATGAATAAAGTTTCAAAATCTGTAATCTCCAGATATCAAGGAACACTTGTAGGCAAAGAAATAAAACAGCAGAGATGGTGAGAAGTACACTGTGTCTGATTATCTTGGGAGCAGTGGCTTACTCCACTTTCCAATATGAATTAATTATCCTTTTCCGAATTTGAATTTATAATTGAAACTCTAAGAACTTTCATTCCAAATTCTTCTTTTCCAAATAAGGAAAAGGATACCTGTTTCTCTCTCACTATATAGGTGGTTTGCTGGTCACTGATGAAACAGAGAGCCCATCCTCCTTCACTTTATACATATAATTAATACAAGATTGGGGAGGAATAATTAAGAAGACATACTTCTGTAATAGCTGCACTATTTAAGAGAGGAAAGAAAATTCTTTATAAGGTGAGAAATCATGACAAGAACTTTAGAGCCCACAAAACAATCCCTGGAGCCAAAACTATTTCAGTAACTTATAAATCACTCTATATGTATGAATGGTGAAACTGTGTTTCATCTTTTAAAAAGCAGAAATAACAATAATCCAAGATTTATACTCAATTTTTTAAGCCAGACTTCTTTTACAGCCATGACAAATAATACAATGACAATGCTCCTTGGAATTTGGTTTTTCAGAACGAATACTTACGTTTCTGCAGGTCATCAAAGTATCATCTAAAGTGGGACTATCCTGCCAAAAATAATTGTTTGTAGTGCTGCGTAACATTTTACATTGAAAATTACATCCTCAGTCTGATTATGTAAGAAGGGATGGAAGCATCATGATAAAATCTCCTGATCACCCTTAGATTGATCTGAAATTGTTTCCTTCCTTGCAACCCTTCTCAAACATCCTTATATTTCAGGTTCCTGAATTTCCCAGTCAGCATGACCATTGAATGTTGCAAATTGAGATCAACAGATCTAGATGAAAGCAAAGGCTTTGTGAAGTATGTTCCAATTTTCTTAGACTTGTATTTATGTCAGCAGTAAAAAGTTAAATATTTTTGTATCTGCTATGGATAAAGCAACAGATACTTGGAAGCTACACTGTGAACCAAAAAGAAGTGTGAACAATGCACACTGAAGCTGCAAACTACACCCATCAAGAGGCCATGCAATGCTTTCCTTTTTTCATTAAAATTTCTGACAGGTAATGATTTTCCTGGTGTGAAACCCAATATATTTGTGGTGAAACACAGAAGTAAGATGATTCCAAGAGCTGCGAAACAAGGGAACAGCATGTTAGTTTGTGGGAGGGGAGGGAGACTTCTAATTCAGAATTTAGTGACCAGAACAATTGAGTGTACTCATCAAGAAAGTGGATGGCAGATAGGAGAAAATTGGATATATATAATACCCAAACAAAGCTGAATAGCATACACACACACACACACACACACACACACATATGTCCCACGTCATTGTAGTTGTGCTTTTAAAGTTGTAGCAACGTTTCGGCAGAATCTCATCTGCCATCATCAGGCTT
>JANHFN010004239.1:103442-116472 GCA_032468175.1 Toxicocalamus goodenoughensis
CCTGATGATGGCAGATGAGATTCTGCTGAAACGTTGCTACAACTTTAAAAGCACAACTACAATGACGTGGGATAATGTCCGAGCAAAGGCATTATAAATATATATATTTATACACATATAAATATATATATAGATAGCATTCTATATAGATAAATAGAAAGCAAAATTACTTCCTTACTAAGAAACTAACCCCTCAAACTGGTAATATTCAAGAACGATCAGCTTTGCAGTGATTAGGAATAATTCTACATCTTTGTGATTTCAGGTTGTACAATTATGACTTGGTGTTTGTGTGAACTAGAAGCACATGTGAGGGAAGGTACAGTGAGATAAATTATAGTGAGTAAGTCACCTTTGATAAAATCTATACTCTAATCATTCACAGTAAGGCCTGAGTAGGGCATACTTCTAAATAAGCAAGCAAACAAACTTTTGAATTAAGATTTATAGTATTTACAATTTCAGTCATGCTCCCCAAAGCATGGAAATTGTCAGGTACCTAATATCATTTCCATGACATGTAAGCAGTAAACACATTTTACAGTCTCTTCTGAAACCCTCACAGGCTCACACTTTCACTTGGTCTTTCACCTTTTTTTCTTTTCAGCAGAAGAAAACATTGCTAGGTTGGATACCAACCAGAGACCAAACATAACAGATTCCCCAAATAACACATTGTTTTATTTAGGAGAAACTCTGAATCACAAACAGATGCACTATTTGTTTCAAGATAGCTTTTCAATTTTATTTTAAACTGTTGACAAAGCATGGAATAAAAAAATCAGTTAAATAACCAGTGGAAAAAAATTAAATAGAGGAAAAGACTTTGTTAGTTGATAAATCCTACCTTTCATTTCTTCAAACCATCAAGATTATTTAAAATATTGTTAAGTTGCCAGCAGCCCAATGTCACACTGTTTTCTCATTTTTACAAGTAAGTTGAAGCACCTTTTCTATTTTGCCTCATATTCAAAAGATGTGAATAAAGGTTCATAATTTAGCAAACCACCAGAACTGTTAGGACCAACATGAAACACTTTTAGATTATTATTTTTTCAATTGATATGGCCGTCCATCTCAGTCAAGTGGTTTTAGGTAGATAACAATTAAAAAAACCTACAACAACAAAAAAAACCCAATATAAAGTAATAGAAAATTGGCAGCCCAAATAAAAATGTTGACTAAAACCAGCAATATAAATTCAGTTCAAAAATTTCAATAACACTAATTGACAAGCTTCAACAACCTGACCCCAAGCTTGAGAACACAGCTATATTTTCACAGCCTCGTGAAGGGCCAACAGGGCATGGCAAATCAGATCTTTGAGAGGATGATGTTTCACACGACAGTGATATGGGTCCTGCTGTCTTTAATGGATATGACCCATAATGTGTTTCTCTTGTCAGATGGGATGGGATAAGTATACATAATCAGGTAGGAATGATTAGCAAATAACCTGGCTTTATAGGTAATTACCAGTACTTCAAATGTATTGGGCAACCAGTGCTGTTCACAAAATAAGAGATATTTCTACTCACTTCTCTGTCATCTTCAAGGCTAGTAAAAGAGGAGGAGGTAGAGGAAGAGGAGGAGCTAGCAGTATCAAGAACATGAACCTCATTCAGAGGAAGAGGTCACTTTTCCCCCCAGATAAATAAGCTAGATTATGCTTCATCACCTGCAGGGACCTGCCTCAAGGCAAAGTCCAACATGCAGCAAAACTGTGACTTTATCCTGGAAATGGTGAGCATATTTTTCATGGTGGCACTGCAAGTAAACCTCCAATTCAGCTTTTTTCGGGAAGACCATGAAATTGCTGGGCAATTATCTGTCAATACTATTAAGGAAAGGGAGTCCCTGTGGATTTTGCTCTGGTAGTCATTGTTGACTATAAGGAGCACAGTTCATCTCCATTTCAAGGTCTAATGTTGTTCCCACAGTCATATGGCCAGCATGGCATCATGGAGGACAGGTACTTTTCCACAGAAATGGTACATATTTATCTTCTCTCATTTGCATACTTTTGAACTGCTAGGTTGGATGCTATAGGATGCTACAAAGGCAGAGAAATATTGAAATTTTGCCACCATTAGTGGCACAAGGTAGACCCAAATAGCAATTTTAGCTTGTAATCAGTGGATTTCATTTTTTTTTGTATTTTGTCCTTCAGGAGTGCTCTGAATATATCCTCAATCATTTCATTTCCTTCAACTCTCTGGTAAGGGGAGTTTGGGAAGCTTCAGGGGGCCAATCTGAACCAAAATACCTGCTATCCAATTGCTCCAAGAAGTGGGCATTTGTCAGACTCTGCACCAGACCTCAGAGACAATCACAAGTTTCCTATGAAATCATACTGGATCCTTTATTACTTGATGGTCAGAAGAAACAAACTTAGGAAGGATTCCTATCCACCCCAACTGATCAGATGGATAAAACTGGTGGCAGGAAATTAGTATCTTCATACTTTCAAGATAATGTTAATGTAGCCTTTTAATAAAGTAGATTTAGCTCATCTAGTCATGCTCTCTATCTCATTTACTTAGGATGGCTAACAGTTTATGACACAGGAAAGATTTCCCAATTTCAAATCACATTTCTATTGCTATGATTTTTTTTAAAAAAATGACCTTAGTCATATGTTGGGCCTTCAAGGACTTGGGTCACGGTAATGTCTGGCAGCTGTCATGCAGCCATGAATTCCAAGCCACCTCTGACTCTCCCCTCAAAGAAGGCATGAGGGTTGGAGTTTCCAAGCAGTGGTGGGCTGCTGCAGGTTTGGACCAGTTCTAGCGAACCCTCATGAACAACATTCAGTTGGCCCGCCCGCCCACCTGTCCCTGTACTATTCTGTCTTACATTTTCTTCTTTTGCAGCTCAGATGATTCGTGCAGAAAAGTGGATTGCTGCTGAAGGTGAGGTGGAGTGGTTTAAACTGGTGTTTAATGAATGCTGTTCATGCGCGAAAAGCACAGGTTAGTGTACGCTCAGAGAACCAGTTGTTAAACCAGTTGCAGCCCACCCCGTCTTCAAGAACCATAAGCCTGGGAAACATCAACACCAGACTAACCATAGATCTCAGGCAGTAAAACTGCTATGCAGTTGGGAGACTGATTAGTCCAATCTAACAAATAAGGTCCTGTATCCACCTATCTGTGGAGCAGTACAGTAGTAAAAACATTCTGGTTACTACCAGAATGTCTTTAATGAGCACAGCCACTTCTTCATTCTTGCACTGGGTTCTTAGTTAATGCCACCTTTGAAACTTAAGTGGGCACATCTATGAAAGAACACCTGTTTCCAGGGCCAATTAATCTCAATGATATGTGCAAGGTCACGCTTCTTATCTTTGATTAAATTACAGATGAGGGAGGCCTTTTTACAGATTGATCTGGCATTCAGAAGCAGCAACCAAACATACTTAAAAATACAGTAAGTGAATGGTTTCTAATTCTCTATTTCATCTGTTCTTCAAAGTCTTTTAATTATGTTGTTATAAATAAGTAAGCATAGAGATTAATTCAATTTGAATGCAGATGCCCCATGGGAGTTTTGGAAAAGCTAACAAACCCATTCTAGCAAGCATATAATCATCATACCTGGTGACTGTAATTAAAATGGAATAATCATCTGCTAACCACCAAAGAAAATGATAGGAGAATCTGGAGCATTGGATTGCACACTTTCCTTAGAACCAGATACTAAAGATACTGAAATAAAGAAGTTATGAAGCGGATGTAACATTTAGAAAATGAGCAGCAGGCCTTGAAATTTCATCAATGTATTTAGTTTAAAGAAATTTAAAAGAAGAAGCAGCAGCAATTTACTGTTTATTGCTTTTTGGAGAAGTTCAGCTTCCATGAAGAAAAAATAATCTATTGCTGGCAGCAAGACCTGCCCTATAGGGGCTGGTAAGCTCTTCCAAAGCACCATGGATGATTTAATACCATTACAATTCACTTTGAATTATCTGATGCCATTGCTTCTGATTGTTTGTAGTGGAATGCCTTCTCAATTATTAAAGAAGGCTCAGTTTTTAGACTGTTTAACTGACCAATTTATTTTATTTGCTGCCAATACTGAAACTTGGTTATGCTCTGATGATATAGAGTCTGCAGCCACCTTTTCTGAAAATGGATTTCAATTAGGGCAGGCTCTTACACTTTCAGGCTGGAGTAGTGGCCTGATTTTATTGTCTAAGTACTGTAGGCTTGTACTTACAATTTGCAGCAGTTATTCTATTTCTTTTGAATCTTTAGTTCTTGAACTGAATTTTCTTTTATATTGTTTAATTATAATTAGATATCATAGATCTGTTTCTCTGTGGCTTTTGGCATTGGTAGAACTGGACATTCTGTTGTTGGTGCTTGGGGAATCAATATTTTGGATATCTTGTCAAATTTTGGAAGTCAGTTTTATTCATGGTTAATTTCCTTTGTTCTAAGGCTGTTAATAATTGCTCTTACCCATTGCCAAGATAATTTATATACATACATACACACATACACATAATATATACATACATACACACACTCATACACAGTGGACACACACACACACACACTGAAGTGATCCAGGTTTTATTTCCTATGCAGGCGACTAGCACTGTCTCTATTATGTCTATAATATAGTTTCTAATAATTTTTCTTTTTCTTTCTCATTTTCTCTAGTTACAGAATTAGTGAAAGCTAAAATGTTTTCCTTATATTGTGTGTCATTCAGATCCCTTTCCTTCTTTGTTTTAGGCATCTCTTCTTCCCTCTTTTCTACCCCTTTTAACTAGACTGGTTAGTCTATCTTTTATAGTAGGCATTTTTCTAATCTCTCTGAAACCCTCTCTGAAACTGTCCTCCCTTCCAATCTCTCTCTCTCCCTCTCCTATCCTCCCTCCCTCCCTCCATCTCTCTCTCTCTCTCTCTCTCTCAAAAAAAAAATCTCCTTTGGATGTTACAGTTTCTCTAGTGACTTTTCTTACACTTTTGCCACAATTATTGAATAAGTCCTTCTTAATTTTTCCCTGATCTTTCAGCAAACTATTTCACTAACACAGTCCAATTATGGTTCCACATAGATTGTTCTACAGAGATAGGGCTGACTCCACTTGTTAATGATTTTCCTGTGACCAAGGCTAACAACCTTTCCTCAGAACTGATACTGTTGGAACAGTCAGCAGCATTTGACTTCCTTAATCATTAAGGACACTTGTCTTTCTTGAGTTCTTCTGGTTTTAAAGTCATGATTGCTTTTAGTAATACCTAACTGATTTTTTTAAAGTTATATGAAAGCATTTCTGTTCTTAAAAATAAGTTAGAAATCAATTAATTTCTATTTCTATTAATTTTTTTATTTAAAATCACCTTTCAGGTGAGAAGGTGTAGGAAATTAGAACCCACACCTCTCCTAGAAAAATGAAATATTTTGGGAAATATTAAAAAGGCAAAATATTTCCCCTAAAAAGAGTAAAGTAGAAATTCAGAGAAGCAGAAACTCAGCCTCCCCACCTTTGCTCATGGGCCTAGGCCAGAGTATTCTACATAATAAAGGGTCTACCCATCTCACCACCTGGCCTGGGAAGATTGTATCAGCCAACACTCAGGTGAAGCCATGTCGTCCAGAGAAAGCCTACAAAGTTAGCTAAGAGTCCCGCCCCTGGGAGTCTGACAGCCAACGGGATACATTTCTTGCACAGGAACAGGAAACACTAAGGTGGAACCCAACAGAGGTTATATAAGGGTCTCTCAGCATCTTCGCTTCTCCTTTGTGACCTTCTCTTCTCACCTTGAAGTATGTTATTTCTTTTTTACTTTGGAGCTCCAAGCCATGTGGTCCTGCTGTCCAACATTAAACCATCTTTCCAAATTGCCTCCATGTTTCCAGTGTCTTTTTCCCCACTTGGAACTGAACCCAGAAGGATATTTCTTTAACAAAGGGCAGCATAAATATTTAATGAGTGGGCAGCAATAAAAGTTTAATAAAATAAACGTTTCCACACAACTTCATTTTATCTATGTGTATTTTGTAGTCCTAGGCATTTCTATTCACTTTGCATGCATTGTATTTGGGTTCAATGGATGAAGACGTTCATTACAGATATTTGGACATCCTTCAAACTGACAACATCAAACACACTGAAGTCAAGAAGAAGGTTAGAAATGAACCCATTGCTACAGTGAAAAAGATCTTAAAGTCCAAATTCAGTAGAATTACCATCAAGGCTATTAACATCTAGGCAATTTCAATATTTAGATACACAGTTAAAGAGTGGACTGGACTCAAGCTGAACTAAAATACAATGACCAGAAAATTGTGATAATGAATCATGATCTTCATCCATGCAGCAATGTTGACAGACTCACTAAGAAAAATGCTTGGAATGTTGCAAGTACACCAGACAGTTGAAGAATGAAAAAGGCCATTGGAAAAATAGCTGGTAAAGAAGATGAACTGAAGCTAAGTATTTCATGCAGCCTTACTAAACACTAGAGAGACCAAACTGGCCTACAGGACTAAAAGAAATAAAAACAGATATGGGTAAGCAAAGTATTACATGGCCAGTAGACACAGACAAACAAACAAAGTGGTAGGCAAAACTACAAGTCTCGGCAATGGTTAAGAGCAGAAAAGTGGAAGGAAGAGACAGAGGGGCTAAATCTGGCTGCACAATACCAAGCCTTAAGAACAAATGCATTGCCAGAATTGAGATGACAGCAACAGAGAGCAAGTGCTGTCCCTGCAAATAAGTTAAAAAAAACAGTGGACCACACAGTTAGCTGCTACAAAAAGATTGCATAGACTGACTACAAACAACAGAATGACAAAATAGCAACAATAGTGTATTGGAATAGACCATTTGCCTTCAAACAAGAACTGGTGGGACCATAAAATAGACAAAATAATAGAAAATGAAGAAGCTAAAGTGCTCTGAGACACACAGTCTCTGTCTGTCAACTGCAATGGTCATAGCTTACTTTTTTTGTTGTTACCTTAAACACCAGCAAACAATAAGGCTATCCCAGATTCTTGGGAAAGACTCAAGAGGTGAATAAAAACATCAAATCCAGTCTGAACAACTGGCTGACTGTGTGAACAACAAAAATAATAATCTGAAACTTGATGTGATGAAGCAGCTAGTCGAGGTTTTAGTGGTTTCTCACCTATATTACTGTAGCTGTTTACTGTCAGGTCTTCCTGAAGTTGCTTAGAGTTTGTGTGGTTCTGGATTTACTTAGTCCCACATCTCATTTCCACCAGTCTTAATGTTAGTTGGATCTACATAAGTAATAAGACTTAAATTGTTGATTATGTTTAAGGTACTGTACATATAGATAATTTTAATTTGGATAATTTTATTATGCTTCATGTTCCTCGACATTATATTCAATTGTGTAGCCAATTTAATAAATATTTCAATGTGTCAGAATAGTTGCTTCAGATTTTATAGCCTCCTCCTAGCTAATGCAGTTAGTTCTCGACTTACAACAGTTCATTTAGTGACCATTCAAAGTTACAACTATACTGAAAAAAGTGACTTAAGTCCATTTTTCACAGTTACAACCTTTGTAGCATCCCCATGATCACGTGATCAAAATTAAGATCCTTGGCAACTAGTTCATACTTATGACCATTGCTATGTCTCAAGGTGATATGATCACCTTTTTCAACTTTTTGACAAGCAAAATCAATAGGGAAGCCAGATTCACTTAACAACCAAATTACTAATTTATCAACTGCAATGATTCCTTAACAACTGTGGCAAGAAAAGTCTTAAATGGGGGAAAGACTCACTTAACAAAAGCTTCACTTAATGACAGAAACTTTGGGCTCAATTGTACTCAAACGTCGACTACTTGTACTTATTTTTAGGAATTGAATGCATTGAACCTCTTTCTGAACTTTGATTTCATAAAGTTTAAAAGAGCACTTATAATTCACCTTTTACAGGACTTTTATGAGGTTAGATGATGCCACTTAAACTGTGGCAGTTTTATCACTAGATGACGGTTACAATATTATCTGCTGTTATAGTAGTGTGCTTAGGTGTCGTGCACACTAAATAAAATTATTGTCATTATTGCTATTACTAAACACACACTCTGAATATTTTTTCAGATAACGGTTAAGTCTCTGTTGTTGTTGCTGTATCTATTTGGGGAGAAAAAAAATCACGTGGTTTGCTTAAGCAAAGTAGGAGTTGATGTGGCCAGAACCAAATATTGATTTCTTTGAAATGTTGTGGTTTCCTCAGTTTTATTTATGAGGGATCCAAAATGCAGCCGCTGTGCAAAAAAAGAAAAGAAAAACCCAAACAAAGCAAATCTCACAATCAAACTTAATTATGATGTATTTTGGTAATGGAAAAGCCAGGATAGAAGGTTGGGTGAGGAAATGAGCTATTTCAAACCCTTTCATGGAAGAATAGTGAGCAGTAAATAATCTATTGATTGCATTATCATCTCTACCCTTTGTTAGTTCTAGCATACCGAGTTCAATTGCTTAAAACCATTGGTGAAATCAGTGAAAGGCAATTGTTTGTTCCACCTTGATTTATCCTCTTACTTCCAACTCTCCAGTTCTTTCCCTAAAATATTTTCTTTTCCATTTCAAAGCCATTTTTTTATTTTGATTCTGATCTTACCCTCCCTGAGGCTTCACATGGTGATCTAGACAAATAAATATTATTCCTTATGGATGCCATTTTTGTACACAAGAATAGGTCTGGTCCCCACATGTGAAGCTTTGTTTAGTGTTCCTCCTTTTGTTAATCTGCGTTGTGGAGACTTAGTTGAATAGATTTCATTTTCCCCCCTCTTTTGCTTGCTACTCCTCAACCCATATGTTGATCCTAATTATTATATTAGGTTTCATTGCCTTTTTCTTTCCATCTGCAAATCAGCAATTCATTATAATAATTATACTTATTATTTCTGTGTCTGCCGTATACTTTTTGTGGCTGTTTTATATACTTTCCAAGCATAGGTTTGTTTGTTTTTTTAATTATGCTTGGAAATGAAACTTGTGTATAATAGCAGAAAACTAAGTAGTATATTTTGGACAGGTGTTTGCTAGAATTGCTGGTAACCATCTGAGGTCTCTCACAAAAAAGCTATGATATTCAATCAGAGTTTTCAGGCAGGAGCTATTAGAACTCTAAGGATGATATTAATTACAGACACTCACTGCAAAAATGGGTTTTTTTGAGGAGGCAGCAATAGTAGTAGTCCTCCTTCTCTTCCGTCATTTTCTCAGCCAAAAAAATCTAAACAAACAACTTTGTCCACAATAGTACAATTTTATTTTACATATTCTGGCTTAAATAGATTTGAAAATTCTTCCCTTCTAATACAGGTAGCCCTCGACTTACAGCAGTTCATTTAGTAACAGTTCAGAGTTAAAACAGCATTGAAAAAAGTAACTTATGACCATTTTTCACAGTTACGACCTTTGCAACACGCCCATAATCACATTCTCAAAATTCAGATGCTTGGCAACTGGTTTAAATTCAGATGCTTGACAACTGGTTCATATGTGTCCTAAGGTCATGTGATCAACTTTTGTGACCTTCTGATAAACAAAGGCAATGAGAAAAAAGATTCACTTAACAACCATGTCACTAACTTAGCAACTGCAGTGATTCACTTAACAATTGGGGCAAGAAAGGTCATAATGTGAGGCAAAATTCATTTAACAAATGTTAAATGACTTAACATTTACATCACTTAACAACATAAAGTTTGGGCTCCATTGTGATCATAAATCGAGGACTACATATAGAGGTAGTCCTCAGCTTACCACCATTCATTTCATGATTGTTTGAAGTTACAGTAGCACTGAAAAAGTGACTTACAACCAGTCCTCATACTTATATCTGTTGCAGTATTTCCAGTCACATGATCAAAATTTGGGTGCTTGGCAATCAGCATGTATATGCACCAATTGCAGCATCCTGTGATCATGTGATCAACATTTGTGACCTTCCCAGATGACTTCTAACAAGCAAAGTCAATGGGGGAAGCTGAATTCAATTAACAACCACCTCATTTGTTTAACAACTACTGTGATTCACTTAACAACTATGGCATTGTAAAATTGGACAAAATTCACTTAACAACTACTTTGCTTCATAACAGAAATTCAAGACCCAATTCTGATTGAGAATTCCTTGTATATCCAAGATCTTTGTTAGACACCTTACTTTTCTATTTTTGTAGAAAGTGTTTCCTTGACTGTTACAAGCCAGAATTGGAAAGCTCATCAGCCTCACAGATGGATAAACAATTGGATCTTTATGCCTGTAGTATTGTTGCAAATGAGAAATTGGACAGGAATTTTATATATGCTGCTCTCATACCCTTGAAAGTAGGGCAAAATAAAAACAAAAGTCTAAGTAACTAAAATAAAAAGTACTAGTTGATTCAATTTCCTATTATGTATATGCGGAATTTGTCTCTGCCTTCTTTTTTTTTTTTTTTTAAAGAGCAGCTCTTGTATTTTAATTAGGCCTACACAAAACTTGCCAATTTCATTTTTTGGATTGGATAGCAGTTGTTTGAAAAGCCACCTTTCTTTTTTCAATATTTTTCAGATTTACCCAACTATTTACCCAACCCAAGCCACTATTTTTAACTGTTTCTTGCTTTATCCTAAACTGGGTGCCGGCAATCCATGGCTCCAGAGCCGCATGTGGTTCTTTAGACTCTTTGCTGTGGGTCTCTGTCCATCACTGGCTGGCCCCGCTCCTTGCCCTCCCTTGCTTGGCCTTAGAAGATAATGGCGGTGGCAGGGGATGGAGAAGCGGTCGGGGCTGATTGTCTGGAACCTCACTCTTGCTGCTTGTTGGTGCTGGGCATACCTCTCAGCCCTTGTTGATGCTGGACATACCTTCCAGCCCATGTTACTGCTGGCCATGCTTCACAACTGATGCTGGCCTTGCTAATATGAGGGTTGGTGGGGTGGGAATGGGATGTGGGAGGAGGGGACAGTGGAAATTGTGATGGGCCCACAGTGCCCAGCTATGGGTTTAAGAAGCTCAGGACAGCAGGAAAAGGGGGCTGGCCCCACCAAACCTTGCACACCCACATCAGGGATCAGGCTTGGAGAAAGCCGGAGCACCCGCACCAAAGATGCTTGCCTGTCAGCCAGTCTCCTCCCTCTCTCTCTGATTCTTTCTCTGTGTGTGTGTGTGTGTTTGTGTGTGTTTGTGTGTGTATAAATCTGGACTGGCTGAGGAACAATCACCAGCCAGTGGCTTCTCTTTGGGCAACCCTCCTCCTTCCCACCTTCTCTTCTTGTGACCCCCTGGCCAGCTGTGGCAGGGCTGAGAGGGTGTACATGCATGGGGAAATCCCACTTAAATGAGCAGCCCCCCACCCTGTGCGCTGCCCCTCCTATGAGCCCCTTAGTCGAGTCAAAGAGGGAAGTCTCTGCTGTGGCTGGCAATCATTCCTCAGCCAGCCCGGATTTCAAAAAAGAAGAAATAAAATAAATAGCCAAGAGGAGGTTCACCAGAGCCTTAGTGCAGGAGAGAAGCCATCACATGTTTTCTCTCCTGAACTAAGGCTCTGGAACCCTCCTCTTGTTAAGACCCTTATGTGAGCATCTGCCTGCCCCATGTGTGCTTTGGGTGCAATTTGGTGCGAGTTTGAGGAGGGTCTCCCCACGTGTGTGCACCCTCCCAGTACTGCCACAATGAGAGGAGGAAGGGGAGGAGGAGAAGAGTTGCCCAAAGGGAAGCCTCTGCCGTGGTTGGCGATCAGATTTTCAGAAAGAATAAATAAAAGGAGGAGGAGGGAGGGAGACACACACACACAGATACACACAGGGAGAGGGGAAGAGAGGAAGAGGGACAGAAAGACACAGAGGGATAGAGAGGGAGGAGAGAGATAGATGAGGGAGAGGGTAAGATAGGGAGAGGGGAGAAGGAAGGGGAGAGAAAGGGAAAGAGATACAGAGAGAGGGGGAGAGAAAGCAGCAGAGAGATACAGAGGGAGGGGGGAGAGACAGATACAGAAAGAGGGGGAGAGAGGAGAAAGAGGGAGAGTGGGAGAAAGAAGGGGAGAGAGAGGGAAAGAGAAATACAGAGAGAGGGGGAAGAGAGAGGGGAGAGGGAAAGATAGGACAGAACGGGAGGGAGGGGCAGAGAGGTAGAGAGATACAGAGAGGGAGGAGAGACTTTCATAGAGTGAGAGAAGGGTTTTGTGACTGGGTAGGCATGGCTAGGTCATGTGAGTGGGTGGGAGTGAGTGACATCGAGTTGGCCATGCCCACCTAGGTTTTGTGGCTCCCAGTGGGTTTTTTTTCTGTAGGAAATGGGTCCAAATGTCTCTTTGAGTGTTTAAGATTGCAGAGACCTGTCCTAGACCAAATGAAATGCTATATTATGCTATTAAAGTTGATTACATGGCAAATACATGGAGATCTGAAATTGAATTACATGGATAGTCCTAGGCTTTTGGACCACTGATTGCTCTTCATGAACTTTATTTAAAAAATTGCCCCCTTTTAACTTATACTAGTTGCACTGATGTAAATTTAGTTAGGTAGTAAGTAGGTTAAGATTTTATTATAGTACTTTTTCATTGGGATTTTAACTATATTATGACATATATTAATTTAATTCTTCTGATGTGATTTTAGCTGTTGATTATTTCTTACTTGCTAAACTTTATTGTCTGTATCACATCCCACAGGGAAGCATATTATAAATAAAATATTTGTTTGTTGATAACTTGAGTTATGGATGTGACAAGATAGACTTAGGTTCAAAAGTTTCTTTGCTTTGCCACAAATCTCTAAAGGTTTTTGATAACAAAATATGGCATGATTTGTATATTACAATAGGATAATCTCCATGTCTTTCTTTCTTTGAAGGAAGGGTGAGATTAACAAAATATGTTAGGTAGATAATTCTGCATACTTGGACCACAAAGCTAAAAATAATTAATGTCACTATATATTTGTTTATTTATTTTTATTTGTCAATCACTTACAAGATAATAGGTATAAGTATATACATAGTTATGAATACATGAAATGG